>JAJJMB010002020.1:19024504-19069802 GCA_023531105.1 Papaver atlanticum | reverse complement strand
TGGATGAGATGGGTAGGGAGTATCTTTGGAAACGCGCTTACTCCCTCCTTTTTTTTGATGAGTGGGGTGAGGTGGGCAGGGCAATGGTTAAACGCGCCTACTCCCTCTTCTTTTTTAATGGATGAGATGGGTGAGGAGTGCGTTTGTAAAACGCGCCAACTCATTATTTTATTTTATTTTATGGATGAGATGGGTGGGGAGTGCGTTTAAAAAATGCGCCAACTCCCTCTTATTTTTCGGATGAGTGGGGATGAGGTGGGCAGGGCAATGGTTAGACGCGCCTACTCCCTCTTCATTTTTGATGATGAGATGGGTGGGGAGTGCGTTTGTAAAACGCGCCTACTCCCTCTTCTTTTTTTGGTGAATGAGATGGGTAGGGTGGGTAGGGCATTTGTTAAACGCGCCTATTCTCTCTTCTTTTTTGATGGATGAGATTGGTTAGGAGTGCGTTTGTAAAACGCGCCTACTCCCTCCTCTTTTTGATGGATGAGATGGGTGGGGTGGGTAGGGCATTGGTTAACGCGCCTACTCCCTCTTCTTTTTTGATGGATGAGATGGGTGGGGAGTGCGTTTGTAAAACGCGCCTACTCCCTCCTCTCTTTGATGGATGAGATGGGTGGGGTGTGTAGGGCATTGGTTAAACGTGCATACTCCCTCATCTTTTTGATGGATGAGATGGGTGGGGAGTGCGTTTGTAAAATGCGCCTTTGTCATTCCTGTAGTTTTTTGTTGAATTGTCAGCCAACCGGATGCCTTTGGTATTCCGGTAGCTTTTATAGAATTGTCAGCCGACTGGGTGCCTTTGACATTCCTGCAGCCTTTTGTAGATTTGTCAGCTGATTGAGCGTCTTTGGCATTCCCGTAGCTTTTTGAATTGTCAGCTGATCGGGCGCCTTTGGCATTCCCATATCCTTTTGTAGATTTGTCAGCCGACTGGGTGCCTTTGGCATTCCCGTAGACTTTTGTATATTTGTCAGCTGATCGGGCGTCTTTGGCATTCGCGTAGCCTTTTGTAGAATTGTCAGCTGATCGGGCGCCTTTGGCATTCCCGTAGCCTTTTGTAGATTTGTCAGCCGACCGGGAGCCTTTGGCATTCCCGTAGCCTTTTGTAGATTTTTCAGCCGACCGGACCCCTTTGGCATTCCCGTAGCCTTTTGTAGATTTTCACACCATTATTGATAACTCAACTTTTATTATTCGGAGTAAAGCGCTTATACATCGGGCGATTTATGCATGGAAACTCTTCAGCCATTTGCCATTGATTGGCGAGTTAAATTTGGTACCATTCATTCGTCTGAGCTTATAGTATCCGCTTTCTGCCACCTTTCTTATTTTGAACGGGCCTTCCCAATTTGCGGCGAATTTGCCCGCGCTGGCGTCTCTTTGCACATGAGGGGCGATTTTGAGGACTAAGTCATCCACCTTGAAGGTTCTTTCTTTTACACTCTGGTTGTAATAATTAGCTGTGCGCTTTCTGTAGGCTTCTCCAAACCGTTATTCTCGCGTTTTCCTTTCTTCTATCGTGTCTAGGTGAGCGAAGTGGATTATTTCGTCAGGAGTAGTATGGCTGGCCATTGCCACTCTTGCAGACGGGACTGCTATCTCTGCTGGTAGTATTGCGTCTTCACCGTAGACCAGTGAATAGGGTGACGCTCCCGTGGAACTGCGTTTTGAGATTCTGTATGCCCATAATGCAAGTGGTAGTTGTTCGTGCCATTCCCTGTGATGATCATGCACCATCCTGCTCAGGATTCCAATGAGCGTTTTATTAGTCGCTTCTGCCTGCCCGTTCCCTTTGGGGTAGTAGGGGGTCGATGTATGTAGCCTCGTGTTGTAATGCCGAAGAAGATCTATGACATCTTTATTTATAAACGACTTGGCATTGTCTGCTTTGATTATCATAGGAGCGCCAAACCTAAAGATGATGTATTCTTTGATAAACGCAGCCACTGTTGCACCTGCATAGTCTTTGAGAGGTATTGCCTCAACCCACTTTGACGCATACTCCGTAGCCGTTATTATGTATTTGTGGCGCTTGGAAGATATTGGATTAATTGGCCCTATAAGATCTAGCCCCCAACTATGAAACGGCCACGGTGTTACTATGCTGTGTAACTAAGTGTGGGGCGCCCGAATTAGATACCCGTGCATCTGGCAGTTTAAACACTTTCTGACGTGCTCGGCCGTATCGCTTTCCATAGTTAGCCAATAGAATCCGCCCTCGTAAAGTTGTAGGAACAGCTTCCGCATTCCTTGATGCTCAGTATTATGGGATCGAGTCATCGCCTCAGTTGCTTCTTGGTCGGATAGGCACCGTAGATCCATGTTTCCGTAGCTCCTGCGATAGAGGACGCCTTCATGCATGATGAAATGCGTTCCCTTCTTATGAATTTTTAGGGACGCTTGCCTTTCATTGGGTAACTTGCCGCATTGGATAAAATAAATGTATGGCTGCCTCCAATCGGTTCCCTCGGATGTACATACTTCAGCAAGCTGAGGTGGATCCTGGAAGTCGGCGCAGCTGTCCTAGAGTGTTTCCGCTTGCGCGGACATGCTTGGCCAATATACTCCCAGCCTTTGTAGCTTCCTGTAGAGGTGGACAGCGCCAGTTTGTCCGCATGTGTCTGTGTGAAGCTCCTGAAGTATTTTTTATGCTTCTCTTTTGTTTACACATCTCGCAAGGGATTCCCCAGCAGCTCGGTAATACAAGGCTCCTTGAATCATCACGAATTGTTTTAGGGCTTGGGTAGGCATTACTCGATCGTCCTCCATCCGAGTCAAATATTCGATATACACTTTCCTCCAATCGTATGCTTCCTCGAAAGCTAAGTCTTCTTTCCAGGTGCTGGGTAGCTCTTTTCTTCTTACTGTAACTGTACCCTTTTCCTCGCCATTTAGCAGCATTTTTCTGGCTAGGGTCGCCAGAGCATCTGCGTGCCGATTTCCACTTCTGCCCGTATGGTCTAAGGTTGACCCCATTTGATGCATCAATCTCTGAGCCTCTGCTCGATAGGGTGCTAGGTGTGGTTCTTTGACATGGAGTCGCCATTCACCTGGTTTGTTACTAGTTTTGAATCGCCTTTCACCTCTATGCTTCCCAAGTCGAGTTCTTTTTCTAGTCTGAGTCCCAGAATTAGTGCTTCATATTCAGCAACGTTGTTACTGCATGGGAAATCCAATTTGAACGAATATGACAACAAGTCGCCTTGTGGGGCTTCGAACACTACTCCTGCCCCTCCTATAGTTCCATATGACGACCCGTCAAAGAACATGTTCCAAGGTCTATCAATGCCCGCGGTTGCCACTTCTTCAGGTATGCATTCGTGTACCTCGTCGTCTCCTTCTCCTGGGGACATTGCTATTAGATCGGCTATTTCCTGTCCCCTTACCCCGTTTGGTCGCTGGTACTTGAGCTCGAATTCCGAAAACTGCAGCATCCATCGAGCGGTTTTTCCCATTAGGACAGGTTTGGATGCTAAGTAGGCTATGGGGTTTGTCGCGGCTATCACGATGGTCTCATACGTCAAAAGATATGGGCGCAGTTTTTGCGTCGCATAGATGAGAGCTAGGCATGCTTTTTCCACGTGTGGATACCTCAGCTCCGCGTCCCGCAAAACTTGGCTAACATAGTAAATAGGTGACAACTCATTCCCCCCCATGTCTTGTGCGAGTACCGTTCCTATCGTTATACTGGTACATGCCATATACAGATAGAGAGGGACTCCTTTTATCGGGGGTTTGAGAACCTGTGGGCTAACTAGATATTGCTTCAATTTTTCGAAAGCCGCGCATTGCGCTTCTCCCCACATAAAAGCTATACCCTTCCTTAGTAGCGGTAGGAGTGCAGACATTAGTTGCGCCAAACCAGGTACAAAGCGTCGTATGTAAGATATCCTGCTAATGAACGCATGTAGTTCTTTTGCGTTTGCTGGAGGTGCCATGGTGGTGATCGCCTCGACCTTGCTCGGATCTACCCGAATCCCTTCGTCAGTTACCACAAAGCCTAGGAACTTCCCCGAGGTCACTCCAAAGGCGCATTTGAGGGGGTTCATTCTAAGCTTGAATTTCCTGCATCTCTTAAAGACCGTCTTCAAATGGGAAACATGACATTCAGCGGCTTGCGACTTGACCACAATGTCATCAACGTATACCTCTACCGTCTGGTGTAGCAAGTCATGGAATATGGACGTCATGGCGCGCTGGTATGTGGCACCAGCGTTTTTCAGACCAAAGGGCATTATTACATAATAAAAACTCCCATACGGAGTCTGGAAGGAAGTCTTCTTCACGTCTGGTGGGGCCATTCTTATCTGATTATAACCGCTGAAGCCGTCCATAAAAGAGAACCATTTCTTGCCCCCCGTTGCGTCTAGAGTCATATCGATATTGGGTAGTGGGAAGTCGTCCTTTGGGCACGCTGCTTCTTCTAGTTCGACGAACGTCGGGAATCGAAAATTGACTAGGCTTTTCTTGAAGGATGGTGTCATTCCATGTACGCAAATCTCCACCAACGCTTCCTCTTTGATATCCTCATGACAATCTAGCACAAAATGGCGAAACCTGGTGATATACTTTCCTATCTCTTCTCCTAGTCGCTGGTTGCACTTGCTCAAGTCTATAGTTGTGACTTTTCTCTTTGCTGAATAAAATTTCCTAAGGAAAAGGGTGGACATGGTTGACCATGAACTGATGCTTCCGGGTTTTAGGTTGTAATACTAGCTGAACATTACCTCGGTTAGCGATTTTGGGAATTCCCTTTAGCATAGTTTCCCACCGGTTACACGGTTATTCATAGCGGATAGGAATCGGCTAAGGTGTTCGCGCGCGTTCCCTTGACCGTCGTATACCTTGAATTTTGGTGAAGTATAATCCTATGGGTATTGATAATCTGTTACCTCGGAGGAGTATGGGCTGGCCATGAAGTCGTAATTTTCTTGCTTTACCACTCTATAGTTAGCTTCTAGGTACCTAGCCATCGCCTCTGTTGTCATAGTTATAGGTTCCTCTTCCTCTTCTCTTGTGGCCTCTATTGTTCCTTTGGTGTTCTACTCAGCGCTGGCTGCCTTCATCAATCTTTTCAACTCCTGCTCTCTCTGGACGTGACCATCTAGCTCCTTATGCATCTCTTTCAGAGAAGGGCGCGCGGGTAGCGTGTTCTCGACTTCCTGCTGTTTGTCCTTCTCAAGTAGAGCATCTGATTTTTCCTTTGTGTGATCGGGTCTGCCACTATCCCTACTCTCTCGCCTTCTAAGTTAAGTGGTGGGTTGTTCGGCTGGTTCTCCCCCGCGTCTGTGCTACCACCTCCTGGGTGCATCATGGTGAGCTAGGCACGAGCTTCCAGGTTTGGTCGCCAAATGTTGAAAGGTGAAAGTGGTTTTGTCCTACCAGTCCTAGTCACACCTAATGACAACACTTTCTAGGAAATGGTAAGAGAGAGAGATTGCCTTCCATTGTACTACATGTCCTCTTTTATAGACTTTCCCAAAAGCCATTCCTTTTATGATATCATGCCACATGTCCTAAACCTCCTTAATTACCACTAATGCCATCCCTTCTCTAATACAACCTCTTCATTTTCCTTTAATTCCTTCCTTATCCTTTCCTACTTGTAGATACTCTTTAGTGGACTTGGGCCTTAGTCCCCAAGTCCCCTTTGTTTCATATTGGGTTTGGCACCCCCTTAGGGGCTACCTATCCTTATTAGGGAGTAATATTTTTCATGTATCAACACCAGACATCTCTTTTGCTTCTTGTAAAAGTAAGTAAAAGTGATATTTTGTTCTTTTCTTCTCCTCTTAATAAAATCTTTCTTTCATAAAAAAAAAAGGAACTTTATCAGTAAACTGAAACACGATAAGATTATTCTTTCTGTCCATTATTTGTTTCACTCTAATAATGAAATCTTTGTTTTTTTGAAAGTGAGCTGTATGTAATAAAATCAAGGTGGTTAACTTTCACTACACGTATTCATCTAATCGTCTTCCACAATGCGTATAAGTGAATAACGTAAGATGATAGTCCAGTGACTCATCATTTACGGTATGATCGTTCATCAAAATTGGGCCATTTTCGGATAGTGCAATTATGCAGGGAAAAAAAGATGGAAGTTGGAAACTAGTTAAGAATTAAGTTTTACCCACGGCTTCAATATTGGTTTGAGCTTCCAAGACATTGATGTCACGGATTAGATTTTAAAAGGTTCGGGTGATTGAATTTGTCCTCGTCATCACTTGATTGCCGGATTTTGGCGCCCAAAGGTAAAAAGATATATAGGTATTTGAATTACATATCTATCTTGTTTAAAAAACAGAAAGTTTTGTAAGATTAATTAAAATCGAGGAAAATATAACTACAATTAAGTTTAAAAGCTATTGATGTCACATCTTACCAATCGAATGGTGATGGAAGTGTGCGTTCAAACTTTGAATGCGTAGTGCACAATCAAGATATTTTCTTCCCTAGACGAGTATTGGCATTAAGAAACTTGAGTTGATGAACTTGGCATTGCACTCAAAATGGATCTGGAAATATGGCTCGGAAAAAAACGCTTTATGGGGACAAATTGTTCATCATTTTTTTTTGCGACGGACCGGAAAATTACGCCTGGCACGCCCGGGCGCTCAGGCCATAACTTCCACGATGTGTCATTTCGATGCTACTTACCGGGCCTCAAATCTATAGGCAAATGCACATTCATTTTCCCTTACAAGCATGCTCGTAGAGCATGTTGCAGCTAACCTAGCTTCCACACCGTTCCAACTTACCCTTGTTCCGCGAAGGGTATGACCGATGCACCTTACATGCATCACTGGCTTCCGAGTCATTTCCAGGAATAAGGCATGCCTTGAACTTAGGCATAGGCCATTATAGGCTTAATACCTTTCCTTAGGCTTATGCAAGATCCACTACTTGCATACAAAGTGTGGCCACAATCATCTCTTGCGTCGAGCTACCGAGCCAGATGATATGAGAGGCCAGTAAGCCGCAATCATCTCTCATTAGATGATATGAGCGACAAAGTGCTGGACCGACAATGCTGCAACTCATTGTGGATGCCTACGTGACCTTCCCTACTCTAAAGGGATCAAGCACAGACCATAGTTCATCCGTGAAGGGATGGAAACTTAAGCCAAACTCGTTTGCAAGGCCGTGGCCTAGCAGAAAAGGTAATGGCCTAGTCCGTATAGGCCGTTCCGTCAAAATGCATAATGATTATGCATTATCGGGTCTGTGTTGTGGCATAATGATGTCTTTGCATCATATGCCCCATTGGCAAGGCTACGGAGCTATAAATGATACTTAGGCATCATTTATACTCTTCCGGCTAAGCTATGAAGCTTACTTGGTGCATGGTCCGCATATGCACCTTAAACCAACTACCCCTCCCTATATATGTTAACTTCCAATTTCTACAACTTAGAATTAGGGAACGGATTGACATGCCTGCTTCACAATTCATGGACGTTACCATGAATTTCTGAATAACCGGCATTCATTGCCGAGCTTACTTCAGTGTTGCACAATGATTGTGCAACATTCCCTCTTCCGGCTCACTCTGGCTTAGTGCACAATGATTGCTCACCACTTTTTCTGGCTAATACATAATGATTGTGCAATATTTACTTCGACGTATTGCATAATGATTGTGCAATATTCACATGACTTGCCCTCTCTGGCCTGATGTACAATGATTGTGCAATATTGTCTCTAGGCCAATCGTCCGCATAATGCGTAATGATTACACATCAAGGCCATCTACCCAACTGGCCTAAAGCATCATTTGATATGATATTTGTCCCTTACTCAAATGCCAAACATAATGCGCCATTTTGGCGCGATATTGGCCTTAATACAATCTAACGCTTACCACGCAACGAAAGCTTTGGATGAAGCTTCATCTCAGGTCATGGCGCATCTTTTAGCATGCGCCATGCTAAAAACACAGGGTGTTACAAGTTTGGTGGTAACAAATACTTTTTTCTTTCCTAATTCTTCTTCTAGACCAGTTGTTACAAGCTTATGGCAGCTATTTTAAATTCAAAAAAATTGGTTTTCAGAAATACAAATCTTACAACTAATAATCTGGGGAGCATTCTTTTTTGGATAGATGTTTGGGTTGGTAATTCTTCACAGCTTCATTTTCCTTCTTTTTTCAAGTTATCTAGAAGTAAGAACTCTGCAATTATGGAGATGGACACAAGTGAAGTGAGGAAGCTTGGAATCTGAATTTCAAAAGAAATCTGGGTGAATCTTAACTTGGTGATAGCATTTAGTTACTTCAACTAATTGGTGTGCCAAGTGATCATATCTTTGAAGGTGATGATACAAGGTCTTGGTTCAATGGAAAACCTTTTGTTGTTTCTAATGCCTATGAATCCATTGAAACAGAAGGTTTTTTTTTTATCTTTCCTCCATAACATGTATCGAATTCTTTGATCTCTATAAATATTCATTTTTAGTGTGGTCTCTTTGTTACAAGGGTGCTCCAACTAGAGGTATGTTATACAGTGATGGAAAAGTGAACTCTCCACTTTGGTTTTTCTATGGCATGAATCAAGAAACCAATTCACATCTCTTCTTGCATTGCAACTCTACTTCAAAATTTTGGAACTATTTCTGTGATAGTTTTGGTATAGACTGGGTTTCTCCCGAGTCTGTGAAAGCTTCCATTTGGAATTGGAGGTCTGCCAAATCTAAGTCTAGGAAGCGTAAAATGTGGTCTATGTTTCCTTTTGTAATTTGGTGTATTATTTGGCAAGAGCGTAATAACAGATGCTTTTCTAACAAGTATAGAAATAACAAACAACTAATTGTAATAGTCAAGTGCACCCTCTTTAATTGGTCTCTGCATACAAAGAATTTTGATGGTTTCTCTTTATCAACTTTGAGCGTTATTTGGATTAGCGTTGGGCGCTGTTTTGATTGTCGTTTTTTTCTTGGATTCCAAACTCTCTTCCGTGATATCTTGGAAGATGGCTTGGAATAAGTATGGAACCACCCTATTTGGAAGCCATTAGACTTGACATTCCACACTTTGAATCGGGTTCCACCATAAAACTTGCTCTAACTGGGATGTATTTATTCTCTTATTGTACTACTTTGTCACTTCTAGTGACTCATTTCTTAATAATATTTTTCCCTTATAAGTCAAAAAAAAAAAAACCACTTCTATTCTAAGGCAGTTAATGTATATTTAGATCCACAGCCTTGGGTATTTCAAGCTAGGATTTTCATGTTTCAGCTCACAGATAAGATTACAAGTAAATACAAAGATATAAGACACTCCTAGCAAGTGAATGGGCAAGAAATTGAAATATTATTTAACTAATTTAACTATGTTATCATACCAGACCAAATGAAAGTATGTAATATTATTTGGTTAAAATTGAGATTAAGATTGAAGTTTATGATTGCATGTACCTGGATCCCTTTTCATTTGCCATCAGTAACCCCAGTTGCAGCAGCATAGACATTTAATTGATCCATACCTAGGTCACTTGCTTGATTTGAACTCAACCCTAATTTTGTAGTAACATCAGACCCTATGAAAGACCCATATTGGTTTATCATCACTTTCTCCGAACTATCCTCATTAATCTGATCAGAATTTGAACCTAGTGAGCTACACATTTCGATTGGATCAGGAGAATCGAAGGACATCCTGAATGAAGCTTGGCCACTATCGATTTCTAATTCTCTATAAGGCATGTAGAATTCATCATCACCCTATTCTTCATTTAAACTTTTGGAGAAAGATAATGGGCGTCAGCCTTTTCGAAATCAAAATCAAGCCTCAAACCTAAAAAAAAATTGAGTCACCAACGCTTGCAGAAGACCCGATTTTGGTGGATTTTTTTTATTTAAGAAAGGTGAAATTTGAGAGAAAGATCTATTCCCTAATGCTGAATCGTTTTGAGTTTCAGCCACAATTTCCAGAGAAACACTTTCAATAATTTCATTATGCGGTGTTTCAGAGGAAATAACATCCATAAATATATCCCCCCTATTTAGGACACACACAGGAGAGATATTTATGGGGATGCCATTCTTGCATCTGAAATCAACAGCTCATCAATTTGGTCACCAAAAAGCACCTTCACAACCGGATCCCAACTCTGAGATTCAACCTCATCCATTTCAGATACTTCCACTGAATCATATATACCTTCTAACTTCTTACCATTTAATAGGGCACAAGAGTCCACCATATGACCCAATCGGTAGCATTTAGTACAGATTCTAAAGGGTAAATTTAGGTAGTACATGTAAATCATTGATTCCGGGTTATTCCCAACTTTGACTCTTAATGCAAATTTTAAAGGCCTTTCTATATTTAGATGTACTTAGCTAGCATAGGTTCGTCCCCTACAGGGAATGCATTGTTAGGTTTTAAAGCTAATACCATTCCTATATGATATGCAATTTGAGCCATCACAGAATTATTACAATGAAATTCTTTAAGATTCGGAAACTGCACCCATACCATGATATATTTCAGTGCATTACTAAACAACATTTTCAATTTTTAGTAAACTCCGAGAATCCAAATGTGGTGTTCTTGTCTGAAACAAAGAAACCAAGATCTATGGTTAGGAAATTCTTATCTCATTATCCCAACATTTTCATTGTAGACCCAGTGGGCATAGCAGGAGGTCTATCTATGGCATGGGTAGATGGTTTCAAATTTGAAATAGTTCATTCTAGTGATAATATGATAAATGTCCTGGTTAAAACCAATTTCTCTGAAAAAGAATGGTTATTAACATGTTTCTATGGTTCTCCTTATAGACCTATACTAGATTAATGGAAATTTTTGGAAGAAATTGCCACAAAAGTAAATTATAATAACACTGCTTGGATAATAATTGGTGATTGTAACCAGATTCTTCTAGAAAATGATAAACAAGAAGGTGCTCCTTTCATTAAAAGTGAGGTTGAACCTTTTAAAAGACTCCTTGAAAGATCTGCTCTAGAAGATATGGGCTACGAAGGACCAAAATTTACTTGGAATAATCATAGAGAAGGTAATGAAAATATACAGGAAAGACTTGGTAAAGCTTTTGTAATATTAATGGCAAAACCAATTTGGGGATTCAATCCTCAAAGTGCTGGTGCCGGTAGGTTCTGACCATAGTCCCTTGCTGCTTTGTGTGGAGGGTAAAACAGATACAAATGCAGGTTTTTCTTTCAATTTTTTTGACACATGGTTAAAAGAACAGTCTTGCATTGATTTGATTAATGGATGCTGGAACCTAGAGGATCCAGATCATATTCTTTCAATGATTAATAACCTAGAAAACTTAGGAAACCAACTTACCTTTTGGAAGAAAATTATTTTTGGATTAGCAAAGAAGAAAATAAAAAAACTTCTTACTGAGATTGAAAAATTATTGGAAAAAAACAAAACAAATAGACAAATACAACACCAGATAAACAATAAAATGATTACCTTAGAAAATCTCTACGAGACGGAAGAAGAAATAACAAAACAATTATCGAGAGACAATATAGTAAATCAAGGAGAAAGAAATACTAGATATTTCCATCTAAAAATGGTTAAAAGAAGGAAAAGAAATAAAATTGATTGCTTGGTTAAGGCTTCTGGTGGGGTAACAAAAAACAAAGTTGAAATTGCAAAAGAGCTAAAAGATTATTTTGATAATCTTTTTAGTGCAATGCCTATAAGTATAAATGAAGATATTTTCAAACATCTTTCTGTTGGAGTTTTGGATAGCGATAATGAGATGCTGATGGAAATGCCAATGACAGAGGAGATTTGGGATGTGGTAAAAAACATGAAACCCAACAAATCTCCAGGACCAGACGGATTTCCGGTATGCTTTTTTAAACACAATTGGTTCCTAGTTGGTGAACAATTGGTAGGTTTAGTGCAACAATTCTGGTCAACTAGGACCATAAACCCAGAACTCAACAAAAATTTTCTTTTCTTAATCCCTAAAAGAAAAGAACCAAAATCTCTAGCAGACTTCAGGCCTATAGGGCTTTGTAATATTCTTTACAAGGTAATTTCAAAGATTCTGGCTAATCGAATGAAAAAACTTTTGGAAAAACTTATTTCACCATTTCAATAGGCCTTTTTACCTGGAAGACAAGTCACGGATAATATAATAGTAGCACATGAACTTAATACACTTTAAATCATAAAAAAAACAAAAACAGGAGGCCTAGGAGTTAAAGATTGATGTGTCGAAATCTTTCGACAGAGTTAGTTAGGATTTTTTAATAAAAACAATGGAGCATATGGGTTTTTGCAAACAATGGTGTGATATGATAATACAATGCATATCCACATCCTCTATTGCAGTTATTTTAAATGGGATATCGAGTGATTTTTCAAACCTTCTAGAGGATTAAGACAAGGGGATCCGCTATCTCCCTATCTTTTCCTCATTTGCATGAAAGTTTTTTCGAGATTTCTAATTGCAAATGAGAAAAACAAAAATCTTTAAGGTATAAAAATAAGTAAAAATAGTGAACCAATTTCGCATCTTTTCTTCGCGGACGATTGTTTTATTTTTACAAAAGCCAATCTCCAAAGTTGTAAAAACCTGTTGAATGCTTTGCACGATTTCAGTTTGGTCTCTGGACAATTAGTGAATTTTGATAAATCAGGAGTCTTTTTTAGTAAGAAAACCCATCCCAACTAAAAAAGAATGATGGAAAAGCTTTTAAAAATTAAAAAGATAGACATGAAAAGCTCTTATTTAGGTGCCCCTCTCTTCATTGACAAATCAATAGTAAAAACTTTTGATGCTATTGTGGCCAAAATAGAGGAGAGGGTAAAAGGATGGAAGAGTATAATACTAAATCAAACGAGTAAAATGATTTTAAACAAAATTGTTTTGTCCAGTTTACCTGTGTATCAAATGGGTTGTTTTAAACTACCTAAGAAAGTAACTCGTAGAATTGACGCCATCCAGAGAGATTTCTGGTGGTGCAAAGAATCAAATTCTTGAGGTTTGTACATTATAGCATGGATTTTCTGTTGTAAACCCATAAGCATGGGAGGCTTAGGGTTTAAGGATGCTGATAAAATGAATTTGGAAATGATTGCAAAAATTGTCTGGAGAATAGTTTCAGAGACAAATGCTTGGTAGGTGAAACTACTAAGAGGAAAGTATTTTAGGAAAAAATCAATATTCTCTTTGAAAAAAAGTACTAATTCGTCTTGGATGTGGAAATGTGTATTGCAGGGGATTAAAATGATACAAAGTTATCTTTTTTGGGAGGTTGGCGATGGTCGGTTCAATAACATATGAACTGACAGATGGATTCCTGATCTAGAAACTACTCTAGATCAAATTTGTTCTGAAAAGAACAACATGTTAACACTTGTATCAGACCTGATCGATGCTGATACGAATAAGTTGAACCAAAACCTGATCATTTCTTCTTTTCCTCATATTATTGCGCAGTCAATCTTGAATATACATTTATTTATAGATTCAAACAATGCCTTAGATAAGGATAAACCTAGATGGTCGCTAACTAGGAATGACACTTTTACGGTGAAGTCTTTATATGATAGACTAAATAGAGTAAATAATGTTGATGTAGAAAAAGAAAAATTATGGAAAAACTTATGGAAATCTGAAATACCTCAATCTGTTAAATTATTTCTGTGGAAATGTATCAATAACGCTCTCCTTGTTAGACAAATTTTGAACTGCTATGTAGAACCAATAGAAATTACTTATGTTTTCTGTAATCATAATAATGAGTCCATACAACATCTGTTATGTGATTGTAGTTTTGCAAAAACAATTTGGCTCCTACCACCTTATACTGGCGGGGTTTAACCAATACATCTCATATATCCTTTAAAGATCATTATGAATTGTGGCAGGCAGGGAATGAAAATTTGGCTACTATTTGTGCAATTAAGTGCTGGTTTATATGGAAGGAGAGATGCACCAGAATTTTTGAGGAAAAGTCAACTTCATCAACAGATATCCATTTCAATCCAGAGATATCTAAATTTCTGGTGCATTAAAACCCAAAGGATAAACCAGACTGTTTGTTATTCTGCTGTAGAAAAAACTAGACTTTGTAAACCATGGTTAAGGCCTGATCTCAATTGCAATAAGATGAATTTTGATGCTTCATGGGTTTCCGCCCATTCAAATGCTGGTTTTGGTCTAATTCTTAGAAACTGTACTGGAAATGGAACAAAAGCTAAGTTAGGAGTACTCAAATCTGCATGTCCAGAAAAGGAAGAAGCATTAGCTCTTCTAAAAGGAGCAAAATGAGCAAAGGAAGAAGGCTTTATGAATTTTTGGATATAAGGTGACTGTGAAAGAGTTCTGAAGTTTGCTGAAGGGAAGGAAACAATGATGGTATGGCAAAATCAAAGCATTATGAAGGAAGCTTTGAGTATTTTGAAAAGGTGTAATGGTTTTTTGGGAAGTAGCGGATAAATTGGTAAAAGAGACAAGGAAATCATCCCTGTTTACTACTTGGAATGAAGAATTGCCAAACTTTTTAGACCAATTTCTTTTGGTAGATAGGATCAATAGTAATATCTCAAATGAAGGTAGTCAGGCTACTAATAGGTTATCTAATGTATATCCTAGTTTAATTTCTGTGTCTCAGAGTACAGAAAATGAAGTTACTTCCCTTTCTGTTAATGCCAATAAACTGATGTTGTCGGATAATCACAAATGGGAGCATATTCCTATTGTGACAGTATGACAACATCATCCTTTTGTTGGCTTCCCTTTCTTGTTGTTTCTGATATTGTTTGGAATATATTCATCTTTATGTTCAAAAAAATAAATAAAAAAAAGGCAGTTTATGTAGAAATTTGGGAGAAAAAACATAGGAAAGCAGTATCAATGGCATTTTAGTCACCTGAGATTCAGAGGAACTAATTCAAGGAGGGCAGGATGGTCATTTGAATACTTGATGATTTTGATCCGTTAGGGCTGTGTACCAATGTACAGAGAACAAGTACTAAAACCCCACCAACTTTGTCATGTGAAGTACTCTCTCTGTTGTTGTTTTTGTGCTGACAAAGAGCCTGCCATTTGTTGAGAGCATCATTAGTCTAGTGTTCTTTTGTCTTTTGACCACCACCATACCATTGTTTGTCTATACATGATCATCATAATTCTTTCTTTTAGGCCTTGTTTAAAATATGCACCACCACCCTCACCCTGGTCCATTGTTTGTTTATTGCCATGTTTACAGTACACACAGCCACCCACCATCACCAACGCAACACATAAACTAGCTTTGTTTTAGAGACATACCTAATCCAATATTAACTTATAAATATAAAGTCAATTAGGGTGTTAGATTAGACATAGCAAACAAGTATACAATTTAGTAGGCAGAAAATGTGTGCAAGTATAAAAACAGGGAAATTAATGGAAAATATAGATTATATAGCACGTGTATGACAATAGTATTTTGTACATAACATAATCCAATTAACATGCTTCAAAAAAATAAAATCCAATTAACTAATGGGGAGAGATCCTTTGACATGTTACCCTCACACTATTTTTTAAATTGTATCGCCATTATCAGGTGGTGCCTAAATGAGAACTACTCGGAAGTGAGTATTTGTTTGCACAGTATCATGTTCAATGAGGAAAATAGCGCTTCAAACTGGTTTGCATTCAGGTGCCGCGAAAAATAGCTGATTCAATGTGAGGAGAATGCAAGTACAGCCATGACAAGAGATCTCATTAACCGACGATGATAACGAATTCAAGGATATACTTGTTTTTTTAAAGATGCTAATAATGAGAATTAAAAGTTGCACAAGACAAGTAGTGAGGCTAATGATGCTAATGTTTTAAATAAGTTATTTTAATTCTTTCTTACTTTTGATGGCAAGTTGTTGCGGTGTTCTGTTCTACCACTTGAAAATGTTGTATAGGATTCATGCGGTACTTCTCGTTCTCATTCTTGTTTACTTTGTTGTTCTTCCTACACCAGAATCTACAACCCCACTCACCAAGACAGGAAAACTCAACTTTAAAATCAGTAATGAAGAAAATTTTGATTAGTAGGCAGTAGACAAAATACCTCTTTAAATTTAAAACCAATTTCTATAAATTTTTTTAACAATAATACTGTTATCTGTTACACTGTTAATACCCTAAAACTCATCCCCGACAAATGTCAAGTTAGATTTGATTCAGAAGTAATCTTCTATCTGCTCTTCAACTCACAGTTTGTAGAAAACTCAAAAATCCTACTCTACTAAGATAACATGGAAAAAAATCATCTACAGAAGAGAAGCTTTCATCCCCAAAACCTACTGATGAGACCCTTCTTTTCCTTCTTCATCCTGCTCTCAAGAGATGGGAACTCGATGGAGTTAAACGCGATATCCAGGACAATTGGATTGCGTGGAACTGCCTGGAAAACTGGAGGGAAGGGTTCGATATGTGGAACTCCTTTGGTGTTGGGATCAGCAACTGATGATTCGTAAACATCAAGTTTCTCGAGAAGGAATCTCTCAGCCTACAAGTTTGACAGTGAAAAGTAAGATATGTCAAATAAGATTTAAACTCAACCTTGGTAAGATTTGAACTAATCAAATAACTGTGGGTTTTACCTTGTTGCCACCTTCAGCCAGCGATATGTTAGAGACTCCCTTTGTGAGTTTCTCTGGAGCCTTCTCCTCCTCCATAATTCCAGCAGCGTGCTCTATGCAAATGTGCGATCTGCTGTTGTTGTACAATACTTCCAGGTCTTGGATTATGTCCTGTCAAATGAGACTAGAAAGTTAGCAACAAACTGAAGGAAGCACTTTCGAAAATCGTAACATGAATAGGAAATTACAAGCTTGAACAGAAGTGCAGCTAGGGTATATAGTGCAAACCTTATCAAAGTTGCTCATAGCTTTAAGTTTCTGGAGGGTGCTTTCAGCAAGGGATCGAGCACGGCTGTACAAAACATATGCTTCTGCCCTCTTTCCAGCCAAGCTATAAGACTTTGCCAAGTAGAAGCACCTGCAAACATACATAACGATTTCCAATCAAATAACGTTGAAACCTCGAAATGAACTCCAAGTGTCACTCAATGTTAACAAATTCTTTCAATCATAACATAGTTCAATTATGCAACTATTATTCACAAAAAATACGGCTACTGAAGCATTGAAATACAATATGAGTATAAAGAACGAGAAGAAAACAAACCTTCTCAACTATTATTCACCGAAACACCTGATTTTTTAGTTCAAATTCCTCAGCAAATGCCACTTCTTCTGGAGTGCTATCTCTCCTAGAGGTTACTAAGTCAGATAGATCACAAGTATTCTGCCAATAAAAAAGCAACGAAAGAGGATAACTTTATAAGCATCACCATGTTATACTTATACCATATATAGGGTTATTTACAACTAAACCGTATATAGGGTTATTTACAACTAATTACAGTGTTATAACCAAATTTTATCACTATTAAAACATATAGGAGACAAGGCAAACATTGTAAGAAGGAAACCGTCATCAAGGATTAGTAGATCCCACTTACCTGTATTAAAAGATCGTATAAGCGAACAAGTCCCTCAGGCTTTGTGGCTTTTTCAACCTTGTCATCACGATTTCTTGAAAATTTGCTTTTTGCAATGCTAACCAGCAATTGATTTCGCTCAATCGTTCGCTGTCCTAAGACAGCGGAAACAGCTTTGTCTAAGCCACTTAAATCGTCTTTTACATTTTCTGTATCACCAGCATTAACCTAAAAACGGTGAACTGTTAAAATAAGGATGCACGAAGTCAATGAAAACCTGACAATGTAGATGCATGCTACAGATCTGGAAAAAAAAAAGGTTATACCAAGTCCTTGCGGATGCAGCTCCTAGCTTCATGATATGCAGCAAAAATTTTGTCATACATGACTACTTTTTTCTCAGCAGGCACTGCTGCAGAACCATGCAAATCTTTCTCCAGCTCCTGGGCTGATAAATTTCTCTTGTTAGGAAACATCATCTAAGCAGAGAATACAGGTTGCATATAATCCAACTATCACTAACCTTTCAAAATCGAGACCCGAGTCTTGGCATTTGCAACTGGAAATCGATGACCGAGCCAATTAAACTCTGTCATGGATGCTGCCTGTTGGGACCTAACCTCATCCATAACGGCCTGCAGATCACGAAACGAGAAAAACACAAAACACATGTTTATTCGCATTGGAGTATAAAGCTTGTAGGAAGTGATGTAGCACCAAGTAACATGTGTAGTTTAGTGTTGGCAAAACTAATATTACCTCGAGCTTAGCTATGAAGAGGTCCAATGCAGGTCCTTCCATCTGGCCCATGTCTGCAAGTTCAGAAGTCTTTATGTTTGATTTACCAGCTTTGATTGAGCAGTAATTGATGTTGGGATCCAGCTTTTGAACACGCTCACGGCATAACACTTGATTTTCTATGTCACCATACTTGCCAAGTTGCTCATAAACAGCCCTGACATTCTTATACAAGTTAGCCAACAACATTTGTAGCGAACCCAAAGAGGAAAAGAAGTTGAAGTCTAGTCTGAAAAAGGAAATATATATATATACACGAGTATGTGTGTGAGAGAAGAGAGAGAGAGATGCACCTGGCACTCTTGAAACTCATCAATGCTGTTTCCCAATTCTGTTCGAGTTCAAAGAGAAGAGTACCCTTCATGAAAGAAGCATAGGCCTGCAGTTTCCAACCAGAAGAGGTGAAATTAACACAGGTGCAATAAATAACGGCACAAAAAACAGGTACAACTAAAGGTAGAAGATAGGAGTTAAAGAATGCACCTCAGCTTCTAGTGATGTCCTGGAATCTCCTTTGACGGCACACAACTGCGCAAATAGTGAAGCCCATTTGACTGCCTTTCTCAATCGACCAATCAAATAAATACGTTGGCATGGAACAGGCCCATTAGGCAACTGCCTTTTCTCCATGGCATGACTCCAAGCCCTTTCTGCTGTATACAGAAGTACATGGTGGTACCTAATTCAACCACAAAACCATAAGAATCACAAGTGCACCAGTCACATAAACTCACATCACTCTGGAAAACCACAAAACTGCGTAACATGAGAAAAAGCCATATCTAAGTATCTAACACTTCAAAACATAAATTTCACAAATGTTTTAGACAAGATCTTATTGTTAAATATGACGCAAGCTATAGATAGCCTTGATAGCAAAGGCAACCCATATAACCAGTAGCATTGACTAGTAAGTTGGTAAACATCCCGTGTACAGCCTTACGCAGTTAAAACCAAAATTTAAGAATTGCAAACATATATGACAAAGGCAGCCAGCTCGGGCATTCACCAATATACTGTCTACTGTTATCTCCTTTTTTTTTCTTTTTTTTTTTTGATCGAAGTGTATACTGTTATCTAGTGATACCAAAACTTAAGTTTTAATGTCAATGGAACTCAACTATTTCTTAACCACAAAATAATGCAACGAAGTTCAGACTAATACACAATGTGATTGTGTATACCTGACTTCAGTAACAATAGTCTCAGTTATAGCCCTCTTATTGTATTTGCCTTGCCCATGAGTAAACTTCAACGACTTATACAATCTTCTCAATTGCGCTGTACAGTATCTCCTACATTCAACAAAACACCAACCAGCTAAATTCCACCAACTTAAAACTCAAATCATAATCAAAATTCACAATCACAAACTTCATTAGACTATAAAACAGCAAATTTAACCAAATCCACACTCAGATTCCAATATTAAACATACCGATAACGAGTGTAATCTCCATGGCGTAATCCATGTTGCATCTGAGCAGATTTTAACAGTTGCAGTACCGTAATAGATTTACAAATTTCAATCAATCACAGATATTATCAAATTAATGTTAAATTGATGAAATAGAGAGAAGAAACGAACCATTAATGGAGAATTTAGGGTTGATCTGATCAGTTTTCTTGTCATCGATTTCCATCGAGATTGCTTCATTTTCCTTGGCCATTGCTAGAGACTCGGAAATCGTCCTGGTTTTCCCCTTCTTCTCCTAATTTAGGTTACAGAAATCCAGTCTCGGCTGTAAATCCAATAAATATTATACACGTTACCTTACGTTACTATTCGCGAAATGGACACGTGTGTTTCGTTGCACTCCGTTTATAATAAGGACGACGAATCAGACTTGGATTCTGAAATTTCCATCTGAATGGAGGTCTGAATCTGACTCCCCACTTATTCTGGTACTATCTCCGCCTTAATTCTCTCTTTCTTCTTCTTCTCTTCATTTTTTTTCTTGATTTCATTATTATGCAGAAAAAAGACAGACAAACGGATCTTATACGGAACTTTTCTCGGGTTACCGTATTTTTCTTCATCTTTGATGGCTACTCCACCTGCAAGGGCTAGAGCTGATTATGATTACCTTATAAAACTTCTCCTCATCGGTGATAGAGGTAAGAACATCTTCAGTTTTTTTTTTTTTTTTTTTTCGATTTTTTCCTTTACTAGTCAAATTTGGTGATCTGTTGTTTTAAGGGATTTTTAATAAAGTGGCCAAGTTTTTGAACCATATTTAACAAAATGACCGTTTTTTGAAATTGTTTTATAAACTGACCGAGTTTGACATTTTCCATCCCGTTTTTTCAAAAAAACGGGTGACGGCAGTTAACTCAAACGTGTCAGTTGTAGAAGACTTAAAAGCCCCTAAAACTTTGACTAACCTAAATTCGTCTCTATATCTTCTTCCCTGACCTTCAATTCCTTCAGTTCATCTCAAAACTGAAACGATAAATATCTCTACAAAACCAATTCTTATTAAAAGTACCCCGAACATCAAATTAATTCAACCGAAAATGAAATTTTATCTTCATATAAATATAGATCACATAATCAATTTCATCACTACCCCATCACTAACAACAAAAACAAAGCAGTACTTTTCATCATCATGATTCGATGCTTATGGAGCCAATACGCATACGGTGGTAAGATGAAAAAATCCAACATTAACCAGTACCACCCATAGCAACAACGTAAAACCACCAAGCTACCACCAAATCACGACCTTACCTTACTTTTCAGTGCATCGATATCTCTTTGTACTTCTTCTGAAACTGTAGCGGTCTCCTCATTCTTTACAGATTCTATTTCCATATTATCACAGTTCACTGCAGTACCGTTATCAGATTGAGAAGGATCTGGTTATTCAGATGGTTGACCAGCACCACCTATAGCAACAAATAGCAACCACCAAGCTACCACCAAATCACGACCTTACTTGAACAAGATTCCATCAAATGATCACCATAAACCAAGATCGAAACCAGAAACACCAGAAAATCATCAATCAGAAAACCCCCCAATTTTGACGAACCCTAAATTCAATTTCTACTCCATGTAACAAATTAATACAATTAACCATCCAGTATGAGCAATACGAAGATAAATAAACATTGGGTTTGATGTACTAACTCCTTTTGAAGACCCATATTGCTTCAATTTAAAATTTTCCTTCTTCATCATCCTTTAATTTCAACTTTTGTGTACTGTAACAACAAACTCTGGTAATACTCTTGGCATACCATTAAATCCTCTAAATAATAAAAAACAACAACTTTATTCTTTAATGGTACCCTAATCCTCGAAGGTTTCTCTTCACTGGTTTTTCTGGTTTGGTTTTGATGGTAATGGATAGAATAGAAAGCGTAAACGAAGAAGAAGCATATTTACCTGTCGATTTCTGTAATTGTTACGCACTTACAAGGATAGGCTAGTCATTATACCATGAACAATTGACTAAGTCAATTTGGGAGACCAATCTGGTGGACCCAGATGTGTAAACTAACGGAAATGACATTTTATAAAAGATTTAAATTTTCTGGCCGGTTTATTAAATATATGGATGGAAGCTGGTCAGTTTGTTAATTTGCCCTTGTTTTAATTAATGGGATTTCTTTATTATATCATACTAGTTTTCATGAATGGATAAGAATTACATAAACTTAGGCTTGGGCCAAAGAGAACAGTAGCATGTTTAGCCCTAGCTTAAAACTGTATTAGGCAAATAACACGACTTAAAATTCGAACGGGTTATTGAAAATTTTGATGTTGTTTAGGTGGTATCAACATATTTTGTTGATTTCGTTATTTTGCAATTTGTCTATTCAGTTTGGCTAAGTTTATGCTGATTTTCTAGATATGGATTAAAATGAAAAAACATGTGTATCAGGAGAGTAGGTATGCTTTTATAAGTTCATGCATAAATATGCAAATTAGTTTCTGCAATTTTGTGTCATCGTCCATGTTTTGCCTGTTGTTATTATCTTTGTTATGTATGAAATTGAACTAGATGACTCTTAATGGGTAATGAAATGATAGTACAACTTTTAGTGGTTGACCTCTGTGTAGGTAGGTGATTTTTGTTTGGTTCTCTTTCCATAAGTTGTTATGGTCGTTTCTTATGTCGTGTCATTAGATAGGTGAGTTTTCGTACTGCCATTAGGCGTAATGACGTTTGATCAACTTTCAGCTGAACACCTTTTATTACTCTTATTCAGTGATTTACTCCTTCACTGTGAAACAAATAAAATCCCCACAGACAGTTACTTTTGAACTAACTTTGTGATGTGTGACCTTTATATATTGGATTACCACCATTCTATGATATGTATTTTGACTATTTGTTTTACAGTTAGATCTGACTTACAAGGTTCACTCTTGTCTTCATCTGCAGGATTGATTTTAAGATACGAAATATTGAGCTAGACAACAAGCGTATCAAACTACAAATCTGGGATACTGCTGGACAAGAACGGTTCAGAACTATCACAACAGGTAGATGTTTGCTATTTCGGCTTTGACACGCTAATGCCCCCTTTACTTGATGTACAAATTCAAGTGTTTAACACCTTCACCTAACGAGTTATCTTTCCTGTGCAGCTTACTACCGTGGAGCCATGGGCATTTTGTTGGTGTATGATGTTACCGATGAATCATCCTTTAATAGTACTTGCCCTATTCCTCCTTTTTACTGATAGTTATAGTCTGATAGCTAGATTCACTTTTCAGAATTCACGATGATATTCATGTTGTCTCATTGAAGAGTGATTAGCCATTGGAAGTTCTTTACTTAGAAAAACCCCTGTGACTCTCCACATAGAAAATCTGAAGTAACTGATTACATAAAATTATCTCTACAGACTTGCTGATTGAGTCAACATTAATAAATTAAAAAAAAAAAAAAAAATATCAGGTAAGGAAATAATACCAATGGAAGTAACCTCTAACTCTATGTTCTTTACTTAGAAAAATCTGTATGGAAGAATAAATATAAACTTACTGATTACAAAGAAAGATTGAAAAAAGATCTAAGGAACAATACAAATTGAAAGCAATAGTTTCAAAAAAAAAAAAAAAAACAATTGAACTCTATGTTCTTTACTTAGCAAACCCTCTGTGACTATCAACATACAATTATCTCTATATGAAAAAATAAACATATCAAAAGAAGAAGGCAAGGAACCCTAATGCTACAAGGAACCCTAATGCTACACAAATTTCGATTATTATTTTTAGCTATTTAAAGCAATATTATGACTTCTACTGTTTGTTAATTTGTGACCTGCTATTTTTAAGGGGTGTTGAATCTATATTTTTATTTTATTTATTTTTCGGCAACGCTGAGTCCACTTCCCTGAGCAACCTAGCAACCTAGACCAGCCTCACTGCTGATCCATCCGCCATCCCAACAACATTATTCCTGTCTCACTTGGAGAGACAGAAAATAAGGAATCGAACCGGGAATCCATCCTTTACTAGAACGAAAGGGGATTTGTTATCCGTTGTACTAGACAATGGAACACAATCTATTTTTCTATATGACAATCTATTGTTTTAGATCCTTCTTACGCCTCCCTTTCTGTTCGCTTTACACCACTCATCTCAGATTACCCTTGAAAACTAGTTTCCAATGAAATAACCTAAGGAGACTTCCAAAAGGTTTAAGTTAAAATGAAAACCAAACTAGTCTCATTTTTTATTAACAAAATAAATTTGAACTTTTTTTTTAATCATATTTCAAATTGACTAATTATAAACCCTAGTTCTTATTTCTTTTCTGAAAATAAAATAAATCCTACATTCTTAATTTTTTTTAAAAATGATATTCTTTTTTTTTTCTCAATCATGATTACATTAAAATTGATCGGGGTATATATTCAAATTGTTCCTATTCATAACAGTATCAATCAAAACGAAATTAATTAAGGTTTTGATTCTTTTCCTAGGACCATTTTCCTAAAGCTCCATAAACATATTTTTAAATAAAAAAATCTCTAAAATGATTTTTTTTCTCTCAATCTCGGTTACATTAAATTGATTGAGGGTATTGATTATTCTTCAAAAATATTAATTATGTATAAATTTAATTATAAAAATTAGATAACTAACTTCTCTCATGTGTTGGTGTTGATCTTATTATTTTGGGCTATATATAATAACTGCGTATAATTTTGTGGGCTATGTAAAATGATTATAAAGGTTTGTGGGCGAGGCGAATGCATTAAATAGTTGGAGAAAAGATATGAAATCTATTTATTTTTTTCCTTTTATTTTCGCAGAAAATATGAGTGAAATATGTGTGTTTTTTTCCCCTTTATGTATTAATTTGGAAAAAAAGACTCCTAATATATAGGTACTCAACTTCCAAATTGAGTTTGGACTTAGAAGACTAAACACGGTAAGTTAAGTTTTCCTTTTCCATCAAATTAAGTTAAGATTTTTTTAAGCAAAATTTTGTATAGGAAAGATTTTCGTCATAACAGAATTTTGTTTTGGAAAATTTTCCGTGGCTTAACGGAAGTATTGTCCACCTTAGACGGTGTTACTAACGTACAGTTAAGTATTTGGTATAAACACGGTGTAAGGAAATTAATTAGATTAAAACACTCGCGGAAGTGTTGTCCACCTTCCTTTTTGTTAACGGCGTTACTAACGGACAGTTAAATATTTGGTGTAAACAAAGTGTAACCCAATGTTTAATATCTCGACCAATAGAGTTGTGCCAAGTGTCCTCACCATAGCTTCTACATTAGAAAAGGCTTATTTCGGCCAATAGGAAACGAGGGTTCATCATCGTTCAATATGAGAGCTTATTTTGTCAAGACCTTTAAGGAGGAATATTTTATTCTCGTTTTTCTCTCAACAAAATCTTTCTTTATATAATATTTTATTAAAAAAAAGTTTCTCATTAAAATAATTATTTATGTTAACTAACTTCTGGATTAAGTGTCAAACAAACACAAGTTAATCTAATCCAAAATAAGATAGAATTTTACAAAAAAACAACATTAAAACTAACCAATAACAAGGTTATCTAAGTTAAAGAAGATAAACTATTCTAGGATATGTTATCCCATTTCCAAGCTCCCAAACAGACCCTTCAAGTACATATAGAGCCAATATTAGTGTTCCCATTCTCTGCAATCTAACGACCATTTTAACATACAGTATGAGTGAACTTGGCGTGAGTCGAACACGCATCATCTGACATGGAGTCAACTGTGCTACCATTGCACCACAAATTCATCGTAAGAATATCACATCAACTAAGGATCTGTTTGGGAGTTCGAAAATGGGATAACATAACCTAGGAGAGTGTATCTTAATTTTACTTAAGATAATCTAGAGATTGATCAATTCTAATGTTGTTGTTTAAATTAATCCGGTCTTG
Organism: Papaver atlanticum; assembly: GCA_023531105.1. Taxonomy (NCBI): domain Eukaryota; kingdom Viridiplantae; phylum Streptophyta; class Magnoliopsida; order Ranunculales; family Papaveraceae; genus Papaver; species Papaver atlanticum. The sequence continues at coordinate 19,044,117 of JAJJMB010002020.1, read as the reverse complement.
GATTATCCATATAAAAACGGTTATTTTGTGTTTTTAAATCTTAATCTTATTCCTGATTAAGATTAGTATATTTGTCCTTAATTTTAGGAGGCTGAGAGAGCGGAGATAGTGTACTCTGTTTAATAGGTGTTTTCCCGAAATCCTAACCTAGAATATACAATTATCTAAGTAGATAATCTAAGTAGTTATCCTAATTTATTTGTAATAATTTTAGAATTGTTAAAATTAAAGATTTTCTTAAATGTAGCCCACACATTTATTAACCATAACCCACTTAAAATAAGTGCTTAAATTAACCAAACAGACCTTTATAATCATTTTACATAGACCATAAAATTATGTATAATTATTATATATAGCCCAAAGTAATAAGATAATCACTAAATCCCTAAATCAACATCAACAACAACAACAATAAGAAACTAATTATCTAATTAAATTTATGTAAGATATTTGACATGTTTAATGTTTTTGAAGACTAATCAATACCCTCGATCAATTTTAGTGTAATCATGATTGAGAAGAAAAAATAAATAATCTTAGAGATTTTGTTTTACAGATTATGGAGCTCTAGGAGAATGGTCATAGGAAAAGAATAAAACCTTAGTATTGATGTTGTTGTGGAGTTTTTTTAAGAGAACAATTAGAATAAAACCTTAGTATTGATGTTGTTGTGGATTTTTTTTAAGAGAACAATTAGAATATACACCCAGATCAATTTTAATGTAATCATGATTAAGAAAAAGTTGTTTTAGAGAAAATGAGAATTAGAGTTTATTTTGTTTTGGGGGAAAATAAGAATTAGGGTTTATACATAATTGTTCAATTTGTGAGAATATTAAAAGGACGTTGATAATCAATTTTAAGTATGATTAAGAAAAAAATTAGGGTTTATTTTGATTTTGAGCAAGAGGGAGATTTAAGAAAAATGAAAACTTGTTCGGTTTTTAATTTTAACTTAACTTTTTGGGTTTTATGATTAATAAATATGTGGGCTATATTTAAGAGAAGTCAAAATTAAAGACAAACATGATACATAAATAATCCGTGAAAGGTTATGCATGAAGACAATCTATTTATTCTAATCGAGCTAAGATAATCCGTATTTCTAATTATTTGGTTGTGAAAGCTGCCAAACACGGCTTCGATCCAGCAGCAGATTAACCTAGAGAATAACACAACTTGTGCAAGTATATCAAACATTGAGGTAAACTTCGTAGGAAATAACAAATAACAAACTAGTTTAATTTTTTTTTAATCCGTGGAGTTTATGACTCTATCCTGGGTTCGGAAATGGGGGATCAAGTTTTTTAGGAAAATACGATAAACCTAATTCTTTAGCCTCCAAAAGCTATCTATCCTTATCCCAACTTGGAACAGAACTACGAACTAGATACTATAAACTTGACATAATTTGAGATACACAATACAAGATGGAATCATTTCTGTCCTGATTAGCTTTTCTTTTTATTGAAGCATATGTCCTAATTAGCTATATAGTGTTTATAATTTTGTACCTGTAATGCGATAGTGTATGCGTAGTGTTTGAGGCAATCAAAGCATACAAAGAGCACTCATACCACCAACCACCACGTTGTTAACGAACTTGGAGAGCGAACTGCATTTGGCGGAAACAACGATACAGGCTAGAGTGAATACTTGAAATAATTGGAGAAGAAAGGGAGAAAAGGTCTTCACTTGCCTATAAAGTGCAAACATGTTTCCTTCCTTATTCACAAGCTTTCTCGCATTTATAACCAAAACAAGAGCCACTAAAAGAGCTGTCATACGGCCAGCAAAATATCCTGAATATAAGTATATTAGTTGACGCCTAAGAAATACAACAGTAGCATACAACAATGTTCCATACTTTAGCCTCATTAAAGAGACAGAAGCTGCACTAAATTCAACTCGTTTGTGAAAGTTTAATTGGTGAGCAGGATCAATATACCTGGTAAGAACGTTGTTTTGTGCTTTCCTTTTTTCGCTGTTACCCAGTGAGTGGTACCTCAATTCTAAGTTGCCTCCACATCTGTTAACTCATAGTATATTCAGAACCATCATTGGTACTAGTCAAGAAACACAAAAAAACAGACAGAAAACAAGCCAAATCCTGTGCACAAACATGATAAGCTTAACCTAAGAAGAAAAAGACGAATCAACATTTTGTTATCTATTAACAAAAAAAACAGCACTTCACGGAGAAAAAGAAAGATGGAATCCCATCCTCCAAAATAGCAAACTGGCCTTAGCAGCTAAGTGGGCCCATGTCACCCTTTTACCCAATTCGATCACCTGCTTTCTTATCATTTTAATAATTACTTGTCTGAATAAAATAAAAGAAAAGAACAAGAGAAAATGAAAATGAAAATAAAAAAGAGAAAAGGATGCCCTACGGTTTGCTGAAACGAACATCTTCAATCAGATCTCTGTTCATACATATGGTTCTTTGATGGACACGAAACACTCGTGCATGATAAAATCAAATTATTCAAACTAAGAATAACATAACAAAATATTATGAAGACAATGAAACATGTTGAATGTGAAACATCCTTGATGCGGACATAACTGACAACTCTTTCTTTTATCTAAATTAGATATTTAAACCAACTTCTTGATAGTACCATGTTACTGTGGTAAGAGAAACACAACCACGGCTATGCTTCTTATGCTCAAAGCTTCTCATAAAAGAATCTTGAACCAAGTTTACAAGCAATCACTTCCACCAACAAACTAATAGATCAGCTCAAATGCGCTCCATCTAATTCTATCCAAATTCAAAAATAAACAAATAATGTATTTTTTTTGTCAATAAACCTACAAAGATTGTCTTTTCTTGGTGTCATGCTTCAGTACATCGAAGAAACTAACAATGTTTGCCAACATTAAAAGAACAACCAGCAAAAAGGATTTTCACGAGCAATGTGGTGGATGTATACCTTTTCAAGTTGTTATGGTCCAGCTTACTTGATCTTCTTTTTCTAATGCACCCTGCATGATCTACAAATAATGTAAAGGTAAGTTAGTATAATACTCAAAACTTAACAGGCAAAAAAGTAAACATGCCTTTGGCTGCCTAAAAATAATCCATCCTACATTCACGATTGCATTGATCACAGCGTAGAATTTTTTATCAGCGGGGAATTCTCCAGAGTCACTGTCAAGCTCACTCTGCCGGGCACATATTCCACATCCACAAGATGGGCAAAACCTTTTTCCATCAGGAAAATCCTAACAGCATCAACATAGTAAAATTAAATTCTAAAGCTCAAAATATCCAATACTAGTAGTAAAAAACATATCCAAAATTAATCATGATGTAGATGGTCAGATAAGAAAATGTACCTCTAATCCAAGGCAGTACAAGTGAAATGAAGCTGCGCATTGATCCCACAGCAACAATGGACCTCCGTGGTGACGACCTGTCCATACATGATCATTCTTTTTGTACACCACATCTGTTTTTTGAGCATATATCATTGGGCTCTTTTCCTGCAGCTGTTTCTGGCAGTCTAACAGAGATCTTCCATCTTGCAAGTAAATCTTGGGAGATGGCAGGAAATAACAGCTACCAACATGGAGTCCAAACTTATACACACTAAAAACTTCTTGGCAACATTTGCACTTGATTGCATTCTAGTTTATCTTTCCTTGTCCAATAATAGAATCATCTTTTGCACTCAGGTAATGTACTTTTGTCCTTGGCAAAACCACATTATTTTCTATCAACCAAGAGAGAATAGTTTGATGTGCAGAACTCGATATGACAACCTGTCGTGCCTTTTTGCTTGAACGTGGGATGAGGGTTTTTAAACTCACTGTTTGGTTGAATATTTAATTCGCCACGAATAATAGGTGTTCTATGACTTTCAGGTGTATTTGAATAAAGTACATCGTGTTCCAGACAAGGAGGAGGAGAAGCCGAGGCTTGATCTTTTCTATGGATCCTCGATAGAGGAACCTGCTGATGAAGACAGGAACTCATGGCCTTTAGCACTCACGACGTACAAAATACAAGAGCGTCCGACCCTTAGGTGATGTATAAAGTGATTCTTGTTCCAGATAAGAAGGTGGAGAAGCGAGTCTTCACCTTTTATACAGATCCTCAATGAAGAGACGAAGACCGGCACTCATGGCTTCATGGCATGCGCGACGGACTGAATACAAGAGTTCCCCACCCTTAGGTGGTGTATAACAAAATATAACCCTTTTGAACCAGTTTCTATACTCGATCGTCCAACCCAAGTAAGAAAGATGCATCCTACATTTTAACCGTAAGTCGTCACTGTCTTTATTTATCTTCCACGTGCCTTTAAATATTTCTTAATGCTTCAGGGAAGCATTTCGCTCCAGGAAGTAAATCTGTGCCCACAGGTAACCATCTGGGCCCTTTTGATTCTGAACCTGTAGGTGCCTGTATTCTTTTCTTTCTTAAGCCCATACCTCTAAGGCTAGCAGATCTAGTGCTCGGCTCTTTGTAAAGAATGATGTTTTGGGGACTAGCCCAAAACAGTGGGGGACTACTTTGTTATTCAAATGTCCACCCAAAATTTTAAGGGGTGTCCTAAAAGATTAGGGAAGACTAATCTGCCCTTATCCTAATTAAGGTTATAACTAATCCTAATAACCCACTAATTTAACCACTACCCACTAATCTAACCCCTAAATTAAAACCAAAAATCAGTTTTAAAACACATATTTTTTATTTTCTTCTTCTTCTTCTCCTCCTCTTCTTCTTCTTCTCCTCTTCTTCGTATACATCGTCGATTTGAAAAAATTCATCGTCGATTAATCAATTTTATAAAAGAATGCGTTCTAAGCAGACACCAAGAATTCCCGGATTGAGTCCGGGTCTGGCTAGCATAGCGAATCTCCCAAATCAATTTGAAGTTGATAAACAACTTCAACCAAAGTTGGGAGACGAATTGAAGCATCCAACATCAACCAAGGAGTCTGATTCCATCAAAATGAAAATCCGCAGGTAATTTCCTTCATACCCATTCCTTTGAATCGTTTTTTGTTGAAGAAATCATCAAAAACCATTGAAAATGGTAGTTACAGTATAGATTTCGGCTAGGAGAAATTTTGAAAACCCTAGAATTTGGTAACCGAACTTTGAATATGAAGAACAGTTCGGCGAATTAGTAATTTTAAGGTAACCGAACTATGAAGTTCGGTAAGCTCGCAAAAAAAAAAACGTAACCGAACTCCTTCTTTATATAAATTTTTTGAGTTCGGTTACCTCGATAAATTTATATAGGTAACCGAACTTTCAATATGAAGAACAGTTTGGCCAATTAGTAATTTTAAGGTAACCGAATTATGAAGTTCGGTAAGCTCGCTTAAAAATAACGTAACCGAACTCCTTTATATGAAAAATATGAGTTCGGTTACCTCGATAAATTTATATAGGTAACCGAACTTTGATAAAATATAGTTCGGTTACCTCGCACTTTCTATGTGGTAACCGAACTTTGATCTGTCACATACAAACTTGTAGTTCGGTTACCTCGCAACTTATACCAGATAACCGAACTTTAGTCTGTTAACATTTTGTGTTTGATGTAATCCCATGTTCATCTTTATTTGATAAGACAATATTCTGTTTAGCTAATAATGTGGTTTTCATTCGTTAGGAACAAAGGGAAAAAATCTAATCCCCACGTAGCCGAAGATTTGAGAACTCCAACCCCTCGCGGTAGGATACACCTGGATTTCCGAAACCGTGGTACTAAAAATGCAAAACATGGAGGGGGATCATTACAGGAAGTCAATCAAGAGGTGATGGAGAATACAATTGATAATGTTATTGAAGAAGAGAATGATGATGTAGAAGAGCAAGGAAATGAAGAGGTTGAACAACAAAGAGAACACGTTGAAAATGTAGAAGATGAAGAACAAGGACAGGGAAAAGAAGGAGAAGGACAAGAGGAAGAGAAGGATGAGGAAGGAGAGGAAGAAGAGGAGGAATGGGAGGGAGAGGATGAAGAGGAAGAAGAGGATGAACTGGAGGAAGAGGAAAAAGAGCAAGAAATAGTTCCTGTTAAAGAGAAAAAGAAGCGGAAGCCGCCTTGTGATAGATACTCACACATTCCCCCTGATAATTTGTGTTTGCCACCAGTGAACCCAACTTATGGTACTCCAAATGATGGAGGGGCCACATTGTTTGGCTACAAACACTCATGGGCTGCGAAGATCTATGCGACAAAGGTATTCTTTAAGTTCATTTTTACCTAACAAAATGTTTTTTTTTTGGGACATGTTTCGTCAAGTATTAATAGTGTTATGTTTTTTTCGTAGGATCATAATGATGCAGTACGTCTTATTCGGCGTCAAAAGGCGTCCAAATGGGATCTATCTTTGGAGTGTAACGATTTTCAAGCAAAGGTGAAACAGTGTGTGTTATGGAGAGCTATAGAGGATGCACATGCGGATTTTGACGTTGTTGCCGTATCCGCATTTCTCGAGAGGTACTATCCCGAGACATATACAATTCATCTTCCATTTGGCGAGATGGAAATTACTCCCGACGATTGCTCGAGAATAACCGGCTTACCAGTGGAAGGATTTCGTAGTTTGGTATGTATAACAACTTTTATATTTGTTTTAGAACCTTGTTTTTGTTTTTAATTTAAATTGGGTTTGTGTTTTCAATTTTATATGGAAGAAATTTTGAATACAGGATTTTTTTCGGCAACCTGAAATTTAAACACAGGTTAGTTCGGTAACCTGTAACTAATTAATGGTCACCGAACTGAATTTTCGGCGAACAGCTAAATACTACAAGGTTGCCGAAGACAGAGTTCGGTTACCTCGCAACATTTAAACTGGTTGCCGAAATCTCCCCAACAATATTCAACAATGGCATCTCGTACTTGTTCGTCTTATAAGTACAATCCATTATGAGAACTTCATGAAAGCATTGAGCCAATTGAACACTCGTTGGATGCGCAATGAAGAGTTGTGTTATCTCTCCGTCCGAATCCACATCCTTTTGAACCGCGTAGTCTTTCTCTTTGGCCAAAAAAAACAATTGTTGCATCACTTGTCTATCTCTCCATTCTTTCTTTCTAATTGTCACTATTGCATTATAAATGGTGGACAAAGATGAGTGGTTATCCTTGTTATCCTCCTTTAGTATTTGGAACATTTTAATCGGTGAAAGATCCATTTTCCTCATTTTAGCTACCTTGTCCATCTCTTCAGGAGTTAGCTTGGCCGCCATGAAATGTCCTTCAAGATGCTCCGGACGAGGGTGGTTATGACAACCTTCCATAACCTTGTAGAGAACCCATCCACCCAATTATTTGTTGTAATTAAATGCAAGCTTGAATGGGCATTTAATCTTCTTTGAGAAAGTTTTGTTCTTCCTATTTGTCTTTCCTTTATAAACATAACCCTTCCTCTTGTGGCTTTTATCGGGATCACCGCTTCTCTCACAAACCATTTCAAAGCGGGTTTTGCTCTCTCTCCCATTCAATACTAATACGCACATGTCTTTTAGTGCATGTTGTCTAGCCCAACTCTTTGCCTCTAAAGGACTTTTGAATACCAAGTCATTCATGTAGTGATGTGACGTGTCATCGTACAAAATATCAACAGGGGTAGGTTGATTTTCCATTGGTTCTATTGGATCAGATGCAACCTACGAGTAATAGCACAACGTCAATACCAACTAAAAATAAGAAATACTTATATTTTCGGCAATGTAAACATAATATGCGATCCTGCCGAACAAAAGGTTCGGTTATGATAAAAATTTTGCGATCTTGCCGAACTTGTTCTTTGGATATTTCAAAACTATAGTTCAGCAACATAATTAATACAATCGACTAAACCGAACTATAGAGTTCGGTTATCTATTCAATGAAGGTGATTTGCGAGATTGCCGAACATAAAGTTCGGTAACAAAAGGAATAAACTCGACTGAACCGAACCATTAACTGTATACTCTATAAAATTAGTTCGGCAACGTTTTCTGGAAAAAGATAACCGAACTCTCAAAAACCTCCATTAAAACAGAGTTCGGTTACCTGCGTATGCTGAAATGAGTAACCGAACTGCACTTACAGGAGAGTTCGGCTACCTTTTTGGCAGAATTGCTAACCGAACTACTATCACCTAGCCGAAATTTCTTCCTGAAATTTTCGATTTGGCCTATTTTTTGCACAATTCAAGCTACATTAACTAAATTTGAGACATACCTGAGTAACCATAACTTCATATTCTGGTTGTGGCTGATAAAATTCATCATTTGGGTCGTTAGCTTGAGTTTGGGGAAAAAAGCATTCATCATCTAAGAAATAACTCATACCCGGATCGTTAGAAGTATTGACAAATAGTTTAGGAGATGAAGGAGGTTCTGATTCTGAGGAGGAGGTATCATCACATGAATCACTCATATCATATTTACTAAACTCAAAATAATTTTTTTTGGGTTCTTCCCTATTTTTCTTCATCTTTTCTTCTTCTTCTTCTCCTTCTTCTTCATCTCATTCTAACAAAACTATCCTATTAATAACTCACTAATCACTAAATAATCACTAATTAATCATTACACTAACACTAACTAATCTAACTAATTTAATTACCAAGGGTAAATTTGGTATTAAAAAAAATATTAGATAAGGGGTGACCCAAAATTACTTCAAATATCCACCCCCAAATTGGAAGAGTAGTCCCCCACTGTTTTGGGGTAGTCCCCAAAACATCGTTCTTTGTAAATTAGGCCATCATCACCATCATTCAAAGAACCATATAAAGTATCTTCAGGAGCAGTTCCAACACCCCGGACCTCAGCCATAGGCAGTATACCGAGTGCGAACAACAACCTCGTCAGAATCCACAATAATACTCTTGCTTCCTGAGCAGCAGCATCTATTTCATCATCACAAGAAGACCAACAATTCATCATGGACTCCTCTACTAGATCATTTGAAACAACACGAATCGAGTCACTGATTTTTACTGTGTGTTTCTTGTACGAAATTGGACCATCTTCATCTTCCTCAAATTCTCTACAAATATAGACGGTAATGCAAACTGAGTCCCTTCTTCGCGGTCGTCTTTTGAAACACCCTCCTCACTGCTTTTCAAGAATTTAGACATACTCTTTCTACTCCTCACCGATTTTTTGGCTCATCATTAACTCCATAATTACCAACTTTCTCAGAGATAACTCTATAAACAATTCTCAGAAATAACTCTATAAACAATCTCAGCAGATATCTCCAAATATTGAGAAACAGTCTCAACAACCAAATCAACCCACATTGACTTGTCGTTACAAGTCCACTCCTTGATACTACTCATGAACCCTTCTTTTTGACAATACCAGATCTGCTTAGCTGAATGCACAATTCCTCAATCAATTCAAGGAACTTGCAATCCCCTCTAACGGTCCAACACTCCTCAACTTCATCCCAATCTTGAGTTAAAATCTTAACTCATCATATTTTATCATTTGTTGACCACCAAAATCAGGAAACAATACTAATCGAATTAAGAATCCATTTTTTGTGATCAAAATATTACACCTCCCCACCATGCATCAACACAAAGTCCGTAATTCAGTCTACTAGTGTTGATTTTACAAGGAGGAGGAATTGGTCTAATTACACCACGATAATTAGAACCTTTCCGTAATAAGATTCCTTCAAGTAATGGAGAAACATGAACCGTTTCCTCGAGAATCTCTAAGCCCTCGTCATTTAAGTAATGATCGTACTCGAAAAGACCGCAGAGATGCCAGAATGCAACAACTGTACCACAATGCCATGAATCAGCAAACCTTCTTCAACAATTCTAACCCACAAAAAAGGAAACAGAAAAACATCCACGTTATATAAATCATCAGTGGCTTAAATTCTATGCAACTCAATGATAGATTTCGTAGATAATCAAATGAATGACAACAGTAGTTATGCATGTATAACCCAAAGGTGTAAGAAAATAAACTGCCCTTTAACATCAATTCAACACTAATGTCAAAGCTACTATCCACAGGATTTGTTAATCCTATTCACAAAATGGAAGCCATGTGATTTGTGCTACTCTCTTGGCATATATAAATCATTTAGAACAATGCATAAACTAGCATTGGAGCATAGCATTGGAAGAAGTGAACTAAAGACCTCTTGAACCTTAAGAGAGAATCACACAACTATACCAAAACTAAATTCCACTTAATACTACATTGAACACATTTCAAAAAAATGGAAACCAATCAAGTTCCACTGAGAACAACAATATAAACCATCAGGGTAAGGTTTATCCAGCTGAGATTTTGAAATCTCAATCTCAGGGTTACCAATTTTAAGTCACTTAGCAATTCAGTCAATTTAGGGTTTAATACTAATTAATCAATAGTGGTACCACTATTTTGTACTTCAAAAGGTAATTCCTTTTGTACTATTTTGCTTGCCGTAGTGCATATTGTGCAAGGCTTGACAAGCCGGCATAAAAAGTATGTTATATTTTTTTGGAGATATTCTCTAGTCGACCCGGTACTTGCTACTGAAAAAGACTTTGGATTTGGATTTGGATTTGGTAGTAGTGATAGTGCTGGAGTAAAACCTATGCTAATCTTTTCGGAGATTCTTTCTCTAGCCTACCTGGTACTTGTTACTGGAAAAAGGTTTCGGTTCTCGGTAGTAGTGACAGTGCTGCTGCTGGTGGCAGTATGCATTCCACTACTACTATCGCATCACATTCACGCATCACCAAGAGAATAATTGAATAATCAGTGCCTAAAGAGCCTAAACCACACTGGTTGTGTAGGTAGTGGTTGCAGTGGTGCTAATATTTTGTTCCCTCGAAAATGCACACTCCCATCACCACCACTACAAACTCAACACTAACTGCCACAAATCCAAAAAAAAAACAAAAAAAAAAAAAACGGATGCCCTAGAAAATGCCGGAAAAATGGAAGCCCTAGAAAATGTAGGTTACCTCAACTCTAGATCCGGCTATAATCTTTTTATTATTACTCCGATATGGAGTATCTTCTTCTTTTTTAACTTGTTCTCTCTTCCGTTTCTTCTTTGTTCTTCCGCCATTAAAAGTGACACCCGGAATGCGCAGGTTAAGCAGAGGTGTGGCAAGATTAGTAAGGGAAGACGAACCACGGGTGAGGAGATTTTAGAGGAAAGGGGGGGACTAAGGAGTAGGAAAATGGAGATACTGAAGGGAGGGAAGGAGGACATGTTAAAGATTTTGATGAGATAATATAGCATCAACATTCTCCCGTTCAATTGGAAGGCTCTCTTATTGAGCTGTGTAGTTAATTCAAATTTCCTTTTTGAGTCAAAAAGAGGAAAAAAAAACAAAAAAGCAGGACATGTGTCATACTCCACGTTTGAATTTGATAATTGTTATAGGGAAAGCCAATTCTTTGGGAAAACTGACTTTGGTTATAGTTTGTTGATTTTTGGTCAATATGGGGAAATAACAATGAATGCTCCACCTTCATAGCTTTGGTTCCGTCATTAGGGCAACTCCTATGGAGAAGAAAGTCATCCATATCTTTGTGATGGTCCGTATCTTATGGACCAAAAAGCGCCACTATGGGTTTTATCATCCATATGTTTGTGAAGTCCACATGGTACTCCATAAGTTTGAGGAAGTCCCTATGGAGTAGTCCATCCGGTCATTGGCTGACCGGATACATCATCCGGACATTAAGTGTCCGGATGTATTTTTTTAATTTTTTTTTTCTCCCATCCGGTCACTTAATGACCGGATGTAATAAATTTTCCTTTTCCATCCAGCCACTCCAAGACCGGACAGGAGTTCCACATCTTATGAAGAATGCAATTATGTACACTCCTAAGCTTTTGCAACGGTTTCTGTCGAATTTGGAACAGTCATAAGCGTTGCTAATTCAAATATTTGAAATTACATTCAAATTCGTCTCATCTGTTCATGGAATAGTTGGATGAATTTTTTGTGATTCTTTTTTTCCCCAAATCCGAACAACAAGGGATCGGATGGATTAGTTTTTTGGTTTTTTCCCATAGTGGGTTTTGACTCCATTAATTACCAAGAGTCCACATATATGTGGATATACTCCTTAAGTTATGGATGTTTTTACCTCCATACCATAGGAGTTGCCCTTATAAAAGATGAAGTTAGAGAAATGAAGATATAAAAGATGAAGTTAGAGAATTCATAGCTTTGGTTCGTCTTGTTGGTCATTCTAGACTTAGGGCTGAGACAAATGTTGATGTTGTATTGCAAGCTCGAAAGAAATGTCGAATATGGAAAAGAAGAAGTTTTACTTATGAAGCTCATTACGAAATCTTAAAGGATTTTTTAATATCTCATTTTGGGTATTGATAAGTACAAATACTGCTCGAGATAAAGTTATAATTAAGTTATAATTTCATTTCTAGCTAAATTAGTACTGATTACATGTAACAGTTACATTAACTACTAATACAGTTTTAATTTACTATTAAAAATTAAGGATATTTTTTTGTTATTCAGCTCCACTCCAGTTCCTATCATACGTCCCCCCTTGCATCAAACTTCCAAATCCACCATAAGTTCCTGCAGTTTGAGACCCCTGAGCATCATAACCCCCACTTTGGTTTCCCAACCATGGACATGAAGAAGGATCAACTGGACACCCATCAAAGTTTAACGATTTCCTATAATATTGATAACCTTTGCGACCTTCTTCACATTTCCGGCGATTTGAGATTGTTGAACTGGAGAACGCTGCACTGGATGATATGGAGATCGTGGCACATGAGGTACTTGTGTTTCTCGCACTACATCCTGAGAGGATGGAGTTATTGTATGCTGAGAAAAATTAGGATTGAAGTTCAATGTATCCCCAAACGCACGCATCTGTTGGACGTAAATACGCCTAGTTTATAGGTCTCTTAACTTCATTTGATTCAATTGTTCTTGAGTTTCCGAAGTGCTTGTATAAGAATTAGGAAGCTCGATACCTTGAGACACAATCAGAATAATTTGACGCTCTCCGGAAAGATTAAAAGTCTCTAGATCCCAACTTAAAACTGCCAAATCAGACCCAGATGGTGAAGAAAAAGATCTCATTTGTCGTTTTGTTTGAGTTAAAGAAGATGATGAATCTCCCGGTGTAGGATAAATGGTTAAAGTTGGAATCAATGGTGGTGCATGTGGTGGAGCATCCAATTTCGGTAATGCTCGTCCCAATGCGACGAAATCCAGACCATAGATGTGTAAAACTTCTCTAAGAATTATCGACTCTGTAACACTCTTGTACCATCGGTCATACTGCTCTTCATTACAAGGGGTGAATTTAGTCTCATACCTTTCCCAGACTCTTGCCTTTAGCTCAAAGTATTTCAACCCACACACGGTAGCTATTCTTGGAGGATTGAGTGGCTCTCCCACGATACCAGCTAACTTTTAGCACATCTCTCCCCAAAAAAATAAACACCAATGTCACTGACAGGACTATATAACACCATGCGCTGCAGTGAAAAGTGTATGATCCTTTCGACGGTCTGAGCGTTGTATTCTTCAAAATCCAGATATGACCTCCAAATAACATTATCTTTGTTCCTAATTGACATTTGGTATCTCCACACACGAATGTTATCTCGCTCATACTTTTGTTGTCTTGGGATCCAATTCTCACCTTCGTACCTCACTATCATTGGCCAATATTTCATCGTGTAGTCATGAAGACTTGGTATACCAGAGTTGGAGTAAAAAAAAATATAAAGGAAAGTAAACTATATTTAGTCTAAGGAATGTATCAGCGTATTGTAGTTGCTAAATATTTGTACACTGATATAAAGCTAAAGAAATGTTTTGGCGTATTTACCCCAACGATGCCCCAACAACTTTTAATGTTTGACCCCCCACAACATGTGAGATCGATACAAATGTATAATTCAGCTAATATAGCGGACTCCCAATCATAAGTGGCAGCCTTTTCCATATCTTGCAACGCCTCTAGCCACCCCACTTGAGTACTTGAGTTTGAGCTGGGGGAAAAACATGAACCGAGTATCCATAAAATAAATACCTTAGCAATTTATGTATCTTTAGCAGGGTCAGACCCTTCCAAATCAGGATCGTTACCACCATGCAATTCGTTGACTATAAATGCCTTTAAACCGGAATTAGCAATTCCGCCACCTCTTAAAGTTAAATGATTTCCTTGTGTTGTTAATTGGAAGTACAATGGAAGGGCATCTTTGTATCTTTGTTCGGCTAACCAACTTTGTTAGTCAAATGGAGGATCATCTCCCATCTCAGAAGGTATCCCAAGTAGGAAATACAAATCTAATGGTGTTATGCCTGGAAAAAAAATTCAATTTTTTCATTTGATTTGTAATCCTCATAATGATTGCATAGAAAAAATATAAAATCAAAAGATATGACATACCTATTTCGAAGTCATGAAAATGAAACGTGTGCGTAGTATACCACCAATGCTCCATCAATATACCCACCAGTTTAGGAGAATTTTTATGTGCTTGGATATGGTGCAAAGTAACCCTAGAAAATCGATCAACAATAATTTTAACACCACGAGGAATACATTCATAAACTTTATGAATTTCGTACCAACCACCTATTGTTTTCTGTAGAGGACTATCCCGCTCAACCTTTGTGGACAGATGACCTTCACTAATTGTTAATTCTAGACATGAGAGCAGCCGGGCATTGTTATCTTCCTATGGATCTTGTCCTCTCCCCGGTAGAACTTCACTGTTTTTTTTTTTTTTGGGTGGTTTTCTATTTCTTTGTCGACTAATATCTTGAGATCGAGGAGGCATGGTAATTAAATGGCTGTTAAATTTGTGTTTGGAAAAATGTAAATAAGATTGAATTTTTGTCAGAAAGATGTAGAGAAGATTGGATTTGAGTTGAAATTATGTAGAGAAGAAAAGAAGTTGTTGTGAGTAGAGAAGATTGAAGTTGAGTTGAATTTATAGGGTGTGGAAATGTGGACGTTTTTTTTGCTATTGGGAAGTTACCGTTGTTCAGCCACGTTGAGCCGAGACTCGTCTCAGTTAGAGCCGAGGCTTGCTTCAGTTTGAGACGGTCGTATCATACTGCAACGGTCGAATTTCTTTGTCTCGATAAACCCCTCGTCCACTGCCCGAAGTTAGATTTTCCCATCCACTTGGCCTTCCAAATACTCTAATTAGATGTGTTAACAAGGCAAATCGGCGAGAACGGATTTCAATCCCCTTTTCACCAAGGTCAAGATCGAGACCAAAAGCGTTAGTATATGCTGCTGATCCATCTGCTGGGAACTTAATGTGCTTGTTCTCAGTGTAGGTCTTTTCCAATGCATTCATCACGCATGGGTCGTTGACACTAACAACCAAAATTTCAGCAACATCATCAGACTTTTAACTCTTCATCGTTGGTAATGAAACTTGGTACATGCTACAAGTAGTGGTAAGCACTGGGGACACCAAAGTTGATAATCTTTTTACCGACAGCAAGTGAGTGAAATTAAAGTTGCTGGAGTTGATCCTTAGAGTCGAAATAACCTAAAGTTTCGACAGGGATAACATCACCAACTTTGATTGAGGACATTGATTTGATTTCGAGAAAGAACAAAGAAGAGGAGTATAAACAAACAAACGTAGAAGAAGATTCTTAAGGTTTAGACTAGAAGAATACTGTTAAACTTTCAAAAACATCTTTGATGTTTCCTTCATGTATGGAATCATCTCAATTTGGTACTTCTAAAATGGACGGTGGAAAACAATCTTACATTGGTCAATATCAAATCATATGATTGTCGTCTTTTTCTATGTTTATCCTTTCGGTGATCGTCGTGAAATTGGGGTTACCACTTCGAGAATGCAGAAGAAATTTGAAGTTTAGCAGGCATTTGTACAGAAGATTAAGTAGCAGATCAGTTTTTAAACTTGTTCGAATACATCCATGTGACATCAAAGACACGAAAGACATGCGATGAATGTTTATCTTACTATAATACTGGAAAATCGGGAAAGAAAGACTAGAGAATAATGGAGTTTTATATTTCCCCCCATGTTGACCAAAAATCAACAGACTATGACCAAAGTCATCTTCCCCCTAAAAGAATCGACTTTCTCTATAACAATAATCTTGAATTTTTACTTCGGAGAATGGACCGTCTTTAATAGCATGTTGGGTACTTACAGGGATGTTGTAACAGCCTCATATAAAAGAGAATGAAGTCAAGGCTGGCTATCACGTTGACCAATGGTCAGGATACCCAAAATTCGCATGTTACCAAAATGTTTCCTGTTCTTGCTCAATACCCAAACTCGTTCAGAAATCACTCTATAAGATTTGAATACAAATAGTTGGAATCATTTCTTGTCAGTTTTTGTATATTTAGGAGGAAAATATTTAGGCTCGAATTTCTAGAGTCTTTGTTTCATCTAACCTCCAATCTCTCTACGTCTCCTCCTCCCATTCATTCCGATTATTTATTTCTGAGTTTTTAATTGCCACCCAATGGAGAAGCAAGCACATCAACCACAACCAAAGAATTGAAGCCACCATCACCATCTGAGAAATCATCACCTCTGCCAACTTATTTCATGCTTGAAAATCTTCACACTCCCCCACAACCTACATCTTGTTTGTTTATTCATGACTCATCTTAGTCGTGTGGATTTGACTCATTAAGGTCTGGCTCAAAAAGTATGTTTACTTTTTCAGTCATACCTGACTCAACTAACTTAAATTTTTTGTACATAAAATACCTTGTGTAGAAAGGGCTATCCAATATCATTTTTTTAATCTCACTTAATTTATAACCTTGAACTAAAAACAAATACATTCACTTGCTTAATTATAGATTGGCGTTCGTTCACCAATAATAGTATGTTCAGTAGAAACTAAATTGTAACTTGTACATATATAGATGGAACTCATTGGAGGAAGGAAAAAAAAGATTGAACTATTTCGAGAATTAAGTGAACTATGAGTAACCAATAAAGCCCCATTAGTACAACAGAGACATCAATAGGCAAAAGGGAGCAAGCTACAATTGCCGATTAACCTCTGCCCATAGTAGCGCTGTGCAATCCATGATTCCCAAACATCATTCAATGGACGATTCCCTGGAGCATAAGTTTGGGTAACATATGAACTACTTGGCAATGGTCCTTGATATTGGTAGGTTGGTCAAGGTATAGATTAGGAATATCCAGTTGGCTTGGGAAACCAAGTACTTGTATCCTAAGTATAGCAACTTAAGAGGTTTGTCTCTTAGAGTTAAGTTAGGAAACCCTATACTGGTAGGAAAAGTAATCCTTGTTAAGGAATGTGTCCAGTCATATTGATATGTATAAATATCCATAGAGAGAACTAGAGAAGTAAAGGTATATTCCAACCTACACCAGAACTAAAAAAGTTCTCTTCTAAAGCTTTGTATATTCCAACCTATATGGTGATATATAAAATTGATTATTCCTTCCCGAGGATTAAACCTCGTTAAATACATGTTCTTCTTGTGTGTGTGTGTGTGTGTGTGTGATTGTGTTCTTGTCGATATTGAGATACCTTTGTAATAGTGCAGACCTAACGCTTCCGCAGGATTTGGTGCAACAATTGGTATCAGAGCAAGGAGACGCTCTTGGATACGGGTACTCAGATTGCAGTTGAAGTAAAGGTATTTTTCTATGATTGTTTGAGGTAATATTAATCTCAAAGGTTCTGTTTTTTATCTATATTTGTTTGTTTATGAACAATGGTTGATCCGAAAGAACCAGAGGAACCGATAGAATTTTCGGAGTCCACAAGTAAAGATTAAAAAAACAAAAAAATAATTAAGAAAAAAAACTTCATTCACATAGATCACAACTCAAGGTACCAAAGTTTACAGGAACCAATAATTTTTGTTTATGGAGAACGAACGTAATGGATGCTCTTGTTCATCTTGACCTAGAAGAAGCTCTAGAAGGTCAGCCAGCGGAGATGATTGACAAGCAGTGGAACAAGATGAATAAATTATGTCTCGGTTTGATTCTAGGGTGTTTAGTAACGACAATCTGAGTTAATTATCAGCACAAGACTTCAGCTAAGGATCTCTGAAAAAGGCTAGAAAAAGAATACCTTGTGAAGAACGTGGAAAATAGGATACATCTTAAGAGTAATTTGTATCGCTATAACATGAAGAAGGGTGCCTCTCTAACTGAGCACCTAGATTCATATAATAAACTTCTTGCTGAGTTGGTTAAATACGATGAGACAATCGAGGATGAGGAACAAGCTTTGTGTCTGATAAATTCTCTTCCTAAAAGGTATGAACCCGTGATTAAGGCTTCAATGCACGACAAGGATAAGATCATATACGCTGAGGTCACTACAGCATTGCATAGTGAGGAGTTATGGAAGATGGACTATGAAGACATTGCAAGTGAAGTTAACAATGATTTTCTTCTTGTAAGAGGTCGTTCAACAGACAGGAGAAAGAAGACTGGTGATCGTGGTAAAGGTAAAGGATGTTCTAAGAGTAGACCACATCTGCGTAAAGATGAGTGTACTTGGTGCCATGACTTCGGTCATTGGGATAAGGATTGTACCAAGCGTAAGACGAGAGAATGAGATAATAGTAAGACCGAGGTGAACATTGCAAAAGGAAATGAAGAATCAGATGACGAATCTGATTTCTCACTGACTAAGACACCATTAGCTTGTTCTATTACAAATGGTACATGGGTATTAGATACTGGAGCAACGTATCATATATGTCCATATCAGGACTGGTTCTCAAGCTTTGGAGAGCTTGATGGAGAAGTACGTATGGGAAACAATCATACCTGCAGGGTGATTGAGATTGGTAGTGTTCGTATCAAGATGCATGATGGTATGGTTAGAGAGCTGAAGGAGTTAAGATTTGTACCTTCCATAAAGAAGAATCTGATTTCACTCGGAACTTTAGAAGCTAAGGGATACAAGTTAGTCGCTAAAAATGGTGTTCTAAAGGTAATCTCTGGATCTATGGTAATCATGAAGGGCACATGTCATCATAACTTGTACTACTTGAATGGAAGTACAACAACAGGGGATGTGTCTATTTCTGAACACATCGAGAGTGCAGCTACCGAGAAGACGAAACTATGGCACATGAGACTTGCACATCCTGGTGAGAAGTCATTGCATAGTTTGATTCAACAAGACTTGTTGAAAGGTGTTATTGCCTGCAAGTTAGCATTTTGTGAACATTGTGTAAAGGGAAAGAAAAAAAGAACAAACTTTGGCACAACAATCCACAATACTAGCTATTGGAGTTCTTGACTATGTTCACTTAGATGTTTCGGGTCCTTCCAAGAATGCATCGTTGAAAGGGAAACATTGGTTTTTGTCGTTCATTGATGACTATTCTAGGCGCGTATGTGTGTACACCATGAGGCATAAGGATGAAGTCCTAGAAGTCTTTTGATAGACACATTTATGTGTCTATTTTCATCTCTATTGTGTATATTGTTAGTACCCATTTTTGTACTAATTTTGGTATTTTATCCCTTTGTAGGTGTTTTTGGAGAAATAGGCTTTTGCGGCGAAATTGGCTCGAAAAGTTGTTGAAGGCACCTGGGAGGGCATTTGCTATTCGGACTCTCATCTTGGATAAGGGGTAACCCATTTTC
>JAJJMB010002020.1:18955229-19022430 GCA_023531105.1 Papaver atlanticum | reverse complement strand
GTAGTTCGAGTAGTACATGAGAACAGGTGGCCCTTAACAACTTCTCCACTGTCTTTAGTAATTCTCTAGTGAGAGTAACTGGCTTCCCCGAGCAGTATGACACCGGTGCTTCATTATTTTGTGTTTTTTTTATGTAATATAGCTTTGTGTCCTTCTCAGACTTTAAATCCTTCAATTCCAATGTCGCCAAGCAATGAATTAAGCTCCAGTTTACCTTCTTTCACATCACATGACTCCAAGATACCTACAAAATGCAAAACAAGCATAATACACACTAATTTACAAGAAAAATAGCAAAGAAAGCATAACCGATAGATAGTAAATCAAGGTGTTTTAGACACCTATCACATGTGGTAATGTACTTGTTACTGATAACACAACAAAGATATGCATTCCAAATACGTAATCTTTGCATACTTGTGAGAAACATGGACTTAAACTTCTGACTTGCACCATAGAAGTCATCATACTCTTTAGTTTTGTCATGCAATCACTTGACAACCTGGTTTCCTATGATTCTCGCATGTTCGTCTAACACTTTAGGCAGGAATTTTGACACCTTTTTCAATAACTTTCATAGCCTGTTGCTACCTCAAGCTTCAAAGTTCATTCCAATTGATCTTTCCACATAAGACCAACTTCTTCTAGTCTCCGTACTAATGAAACCCAAACAATTCATCACTTAATTCGGCAAACCAATGACACCAACTTGAGTAAAGGAGAGAGAAATCAAGAACTGTGTCCCCAAACACGGCTCTGGTACCTGCTGTCACATGCCCATTTAACCGCCTAAAATTTTCATGGGACATGACCGGCAATACTATGTGGTTCAGTGAATCAACTCCACCCACAAGTACTCAGCCTTGCATACTTGCATCAAAGTATGCATCTGCCTTCACTCTTAAGGCTTTATGCAACAGAAGTCTTCATCTTCTTTCTCTCTAACTCTTTATGCCCCCATAAGCATAAGAGGTTTGCCATGCATTACTTAAACAAACTCAACAAGATCAGCAACTTAATGAACACAAAGATATAACACAATAAACCCATTTTATTGCATTAAGTAAGATTACATAAAACAGCCCATCTCATGGACCAAAAACAGGCCATTCACCCTCTTTGGTGAATGCCTAACTCTCTCTACAATCAGTGGTTCTTCTCTAAATTGAACAACACCAAACTTATTAATCTCTAGGATATTTATACAAGCTAAAGATCGGGACAAAACTTCTGTGCAACCGCTTGCACATCCTACAGACAGCCACATGTCCACAGGTAGTTTTCCTAACCGCTAATCTTCTTTTAAACTGCCACCTTTTGTGTTGTCTTGCATATTGAAGCCACACTTGTCTTGAATGGTTAGGTACATTCTAATAAGGTTATAAACTTACTTTATAACCGTTCCAACTTGTCTCGCATCATTGGAGTGCTCGCAAAGCCAATAAACAACACTTGAGCCATAATGCGCCACTTTTACGCCACTTTTGTGCCAATTATGCGCTTCGCCGCATTAGGCCTTTATCTGAACTTTCTAGGACGCTTTAGCTAAGAAAAATTCATGCCAACATTATTTCTAACTTATGCCAATATGTGCCACATGCTCATATGCGTCATTCTTGTTTTACTTAGCTAATTGCTTGTCTTTTCAATCTCGTCCTGCATTGCACCTTCCCATTATTTACACTTTGCACTGCATACAGCTTCTAAATAGGAAGTAGGAGTACCATATTCAACAACTGGTAATGCATAAAAAACATAATCATCCGTTCAACCAGGCTTCCTGATTAATGTTCTCGGTTTGCTGGTTGCTATGGTCTCAGTGACCGTAGCTTCTGTATCTTTTACTGACCCTTGTTCCCCTTCGTTAACGTCACTATCTATCGGAAATTCAGTAGTTACTTTCCTTGTAGACCCAATGTTTTCAGAAGTATTCTGAACAAATACAAACTTAGCTGGAAGTAGTGGAGTTGCATCAATCTCCACCTGCTGTAAAGGCTCACTAGTACTGGTGCTTCTGTTCTCCACCTGCCGAGAACCCCAAGACTTTACCATAAACATCTCATCAAATGTGACACCTCTACTCATGACTATCTTCTTCTCTACTAAATTCCAAATCTTGAACCCTTTTACTCCACTCTTCATACCCACAAAGATTCCTTTCATGGCACAACTATCAAGCTTGTTTTCACTAACATGATACCACGCAGGACAACCAAAGATATGAATTGAGTCATAATCATAAGTTGGTTTACCAAACCACTTCTCCATATGAGTGTTACTGTTAGAGCATAGCTCGGTTACACACACCAAGCGTTGGTATGTCAAGTTTGGTTCTCATATTTTACTGAATCAAAACTCATTAAAAGAGTCGCTTGATTATGTACTAGAGACAACTTCGTATAGGTTAGACTAGAAAATCTAGGATTATGAGACATACAAGTATTACTCGAAGACTTGAAGAATGTGAAGAAGTAACAAGCTACAATGACGACATCATCCTTCCTCTTGAGGTTAGTAATATTTGACTTGAACTGTTTCATTCCTAACGTATCTTTCAAGTCGTGCTATATTGAAAACATAACTGCAAGCTGTGAATGATTATACTCTAGTAGTAAGACATGATCACATGATCATAGTGTTAAGGAATTAGGATATGAAGTATAACGCTTATCTTTTAAACTTCGTATATATGACATCGACATAAGCGTATGAATGCTATTGTGATTATGTGTATGGGTAAAGGTGAAGATTTCATCCTAGGAAACAATGTTTACATTTGTTTGAAGGAAGTACATTATGAACTTGTGGGAACCGATCTTTGTAATTGGTGTAACCGATCCTAGTGACTTGTGTAACCGATCACAAGTAATACCATGAGAATATGGAAACCGGTCCTGGTAATTGATGTAATCAATCCTGGTAACTGATGTAACCGGTCCCAGTAACCATATTAAGGTAGAACCGATCCTTGTGTTTGGTAAAACCGTAAACCCATGATTAGTGATTTGATATTTGATCAATCATATAGTTGTCTTGGAATACAGATGAACCAATTCTAAACTTGTTTGGAAGTGTGGTATAATCGATTCCAAGATTGTAAATATGAAAGAGGATTTACAAAGAAAAGATGTCGACATACTTTGAACATGATCAGTGACTCTTATCTTTTATTGTTCAAAGATATTCCTTAATAACTCAAGGAGATCCCAGACCGAAATAAATTAAGAATCTTTTTAAGGTTATTAGTTTTATATGCTTTTAATTACCAGCAATTAAATGCATATCTCTAGAAAATAAAAATTGGTAATGTGCATTTACTAATTGGAGATTTTCTAGTGAGATTTCGAAAATATTTGACAAAGCATTTCCAGGAATTATGAAAACCGATTTGGGCATTTATTGCATATCTTGAGAATATTTGGTTTTGGAAATTCCTTGGTTTCCAAACATCCTTGGTCTATAAATACCCAAGTTTGCATTTCGAGCAAACTATCCTAAGAGCCATGAAAACTTCATCTTCTTGTTGTTTCTGGTGGAACCGTCTATCCGGAGAGGAAAGTACCCTAATTAGGCGAAATCTCTTACGGCGGCTCGTTTAAAGACTTCTGTGAGATCAAGAAGCTCTATGAGTACCGTTGGTGGGAAACTAGATAATTGCTGTTTATTTTAGTTTTCAATTGATTTGATTGACTAACGGTTGTTGAACTTTGATTGAACCTAGTTTGTTTATTCTTGAGAATCTTCTCTTCTAACAATCTATGTTTGGTGCGATCCAACCTATAAGAATTGAATATAATGGATGATTCAGTTAACGTAATAGCAGGATTTGACTACTTCAAAGACTCGTGGTGGAAAAAACGGATGAAGCATATGATGCTCTTGTTCCTAAATCTGTTAGGAATTGAGATTATGGTTATGAATGTCTTGGGTGACCTACATAATCTCTCAGAAATCATAGAATTGTATATCATGGTATGGATTTCTACTAAGATTAGTAACTATAATACAACACTCTATACGACATGTTGTAGGTTGAAAATGCATAAGATTCCCCATAAGATTTTTCATTGTATGAACCATGACTATTTTGTGTTTGAAAAATCTGGGATCTTAAACATATTTTGGATTGGCTACCCAAATATATGTATGTACATTTTCAGATCTAAGACTGTTAGTGTACTGTTAATTAGGTTGCGATTTTGGAACCTTTATAATATTATAAAGAATGATTTTTCAGTTAATTATTCTATTAACAGTGGATTGCTTCATACACCCCACAACTGTTTTAATGAAGCAAGTGATCTTTTAAAATATTACTGGAAATATGATTCTAAAGATATTATTAACAAATATCTTGTCATGTTCGAATCCATTTTTGTATACTCTATTGAAAAATTCTTGAGTGAATTCCAAACGATATTATCAGGTTTTGGTAATAATAGAGTAAACAAATGTTTGGACATGGATATAGGATTAATCCATAATATAGATCCAATCCATGAAAAATCGGTTTTCCAAAAGAAAGACCTAGATACAAAATCAGATTTGTTTCCCCACAAGTCAAGGTTTCCGATTTTGGAAGAATTTCCTAAAACTAGTTATTTCCGGAATTTGATATATTCACTTCTTATAAAAGAAGATCATTCTATGTCGTTTTTACAAACAGTCTAGGAGAGATTGTCCTGAACCGAAACTAGGGTTTTCCATACATCCTTGAATTATGAAAGTATGGGAAAAAGGAAAGACATAGGAGAAACTGAAACTGATAACCTGGTTGTGAATCCATTTATTCATGTTAGTGACATTGAGAAAATCAAGTATCCTCACTTGATCAAAGACAAACATGATCTTACAGTCTTCATGGACAGTACATGTTTCGAAAGATACCAAGCTTTAAAATGAGTAAACTTAACTGCTGAGAACAGATTCGAGATGTTTCAGAAAAAAAATATGTGAAGTTTTTTCAAGACCGAAACTGGGGAAATTTGTTTGGGTTTGAAAAATATTCACCTGATATAGTAAGAATCTTTTATGCTAATATTCACAATATTAATCATGAAAAACTTACTTTTAGTACTCTGGTTGGATGTACTTTTCATCATGTCGACAGAAAGATGATATCAAAGATCATTAATTACAAAGTGAAGGGAAATCATATGATTACCGGTTTTGAAATTGAGCACGATAACATTTCAAAACATATCACTGGAAACTATGTTGGCTGGAAAAATGGAAGAATGATAACCAAAGAAATACCCTTCTACTTAAGGGTTTTCGGTAAACTTGCAATAATACCTCTTTTTGCTTGTACAAGGGATACTTCACAATGGGATAAGGAATTCGCTGAGTTTGTATACTTCCTTCTTGAAGGTAAAAAAGCAAATTGATATATGTGGAATAATTATTAATCAAATGATCAAGATCTTCGAATCTATCAATGCCACAACGTCCCAGAGAAATCTTGGATATCCCTGTCTCATCACCAGCTTGTGTGAACTCATATTGGGAAATAATTTCGGAGATGAGAAAGTCACAAAATCTGTCTCCCAGGGAATTATCAAACAGATGAGTAAAACTCAAAAGGGAAGAGGAACTATTGTTTCTACTGCTCAAATCTATAGCAATGGAGATCTCTTGTTTCATATTTTACGTCTTGGAAGACAATTAAACTGTATTCGGAAACAGTTAGCTTTTGCCTCTAGAAATGATCCAGAAACCCTTAAAGGAATCTTGGAGATCAATGATGAGTTCTTAAAAGGCGAAAAAGACCAAAACTCTGAACAAGAACATGTTGAGCAGCCGACAAATGAAGAATAATAATTCTTCCAAGAAAAATAGACATCAGTTTTTGATTATTTCAATTATTGTATAAGGTCTATTTCTGAATAAAACTATCTATTATTTATGAATAAAATTATTATTTTATAAAATATATTTTTTTGTGATAGTTTTTTCGATTACATAGCCTGTGCTTGAATGCTTTATATTATTGCTATGTGTTTATGGGATGTTTGATTTCGGTTTTCATAACCTTAATATTCGATCTCATATGTGAGAACCCTTATGGTTTGTGTGGATTTTTTATTTAACGGGATTAAGTTCTAGCCCATGTTGGTAGGCTTTATCAAAGGATCATAAGGCGTTCCGATTGAGACTCAATGTGTTGAATCAATTTGTGTTTACATGAGTTGTTTTTAGCATAAACATATGGGTTTTGGGTTTTCAACTTTTGCTATTTGTAGACACCCCAATTTTGCACATAAATAACAAATGTTGCCACAAAATCGTATCCAAATACTAATCATAAAAGCTAGCCTAAACTAGGTCCACTGTGCATTTTATTACGAATGGGCTTTGCCCATTTTTTATCAATATACGTATGCACTAGCCCACCCAACTTTATCTAGGTCATTTTGGCATAAGTGGACAACAGGTCCATCTCATGCATCATAAATATGTATGCTGCTAGCCACCAAGTTACCCAATGTCCACTAACACTTGTCTCCTAAGAGTCCGTCCACCAAAGAGTAAAATGTCGACACTTTTTCTAAGCTTTGCTCCCAAGTATTTCCATTTAATAAAAATCTAGGGTTAAATGAGATATTAGGTAATTTTGGTAAAGATAATTAAAATGATTTTGAGGATTTTTTATATTGGAAATAATATAGTTTCATTTGGTTAGAATATTTAGGTTTTTAATGTGAACCGCTCGATCAAAGTTAATAAATCCGATGGTTATGGTTAATGGAGAAAATTTATAAATAGAGAGCTAGTTTTAGTATTTAAAGGAGGGGGGAGGAACCCAGTAGAAAATTTGGAGAGAAAAAGATAGCAGAAAGAATTGAGAAATTGGGAGAACACCATTTAGTTTAACTATATTTTGAGTGCACATATTGGTCAAATAATAATTTTGGATACGATTTCGCAGCGGACACTTATTTGTTGGCTGTCAATCTAAGTGACATTGGAATAATTCTCAAAGCGAAAACAGGTCGTCTTCCATTACTCTTTCGTTTTCTTTATTTTCATTTGAAGTCATCGTGTATTTGACATAATTTATCGCTTGGATATTGCAAAGTTGGAATGAATCATCCAAGATTTCTTTCTCATTAATAATCTTGCTTTTGTCTTTATTTCAATTGCTTGAGCATATAATATTCATTTGAAATTGATATTAGACATAGCATACATGCTAGAGATGTATATATCGTCTTGTTTAGTTGCATGAGTTAAGTAGTGGCAAGGTTTGTTGTTGTCCGTTCACATATCTTTTGACGGCGCATAATAGGACAGATTTTGTTTAGCTAGCTGCATAGACGACCTATGCGCCGGTTGTTCAGTTGAATTATTTTTCTTTTTGAATTAATAATAATAATGATAATAATTGAATTTCCAGAATAATTTTTGTTTTAGAATTTAATTTAATTATTCATTCAGGGGTATCTAATAGTTGGTATTTTTCAGGTTTATAATTATATGGAAATTTATTCTTTTTATATTTGTTTTATAACGATCAAAATCCCTAAAATCCCAATATGAAATAGAGACCAATTTTCGGATTGGACGGGCTAGGTGCCTCACACCTTCCTAGCTCGTATCTTGATTCCCGGACTATTCCTCAGTTTTGGACCAGTGTTTCTTTTGGGTCCCAACTCCCTAAGTTGGGTGGGGACTTCCCTTATTAATAATTTCCACGTGATTCCCATTTTGGATATTGAGAGATCTTAACCGATTTCGACGGTATCTACAGTGGCGACTTCACTGGGGACTTTGAGAATCTAACACGAAAAATAATTGGGATTTTAGGGTTTTGATTTGACACTACTCGGTATTTGCACACACACACGTGCACGCATCCATATCATCTTTCATTTTCATTTCGCATCGTCCGGAGTCTGATATTTTTAGGAAAATTCGTGGCTAGTAAGCTGAACCCACTGGGCGTTATCATCCGAACCACCACAAGCCTTAGCCTAGTACCAAAGAAGACTAGTTTCGACTACGTCTGAGGTATATTCGTCTAAGGTAGCCCAAGCCTACCCAAAAGTTAGTAAAACCTGCATGCACATGCATTGGTTGGAAATTGCATTCATTGTTGCACAAAATCCAAGGCATAAGCACCATTGTGTTACCATATATTCTTTTGTTTCCTTGAAAACAGGAACATGACCGCAGAATCTGAAATGGATGGCGACACTGGGGCATTGGCCTGGTTGCGCGAATAATTCCAAAAGATGTTAGATACCAAGTTCACCGAATTGGAAGCCAAGATGAACACCGAGACCAAGAAGTTGACTCTTGAGGCTATTGCTGAGTCCACAAGAAAATATGTAAGGTCTGAAATGAGGAAAAATGACAAAAATAACCATAATGATGAAAATGTTAAAGAGGATAGTTTTGAAGAGGTTAAAGATGACATTTTTGATGAAATGGGAGAGACCATGGCACGTGAAAAAAAGTTATCCCAGAGGCTCAAAAAGATTGAAAGGACCTTGCAGAAAATGGGTGAAGGTACAGTAGATACACATGGGCTATATCCTTATCCGGATATTCGTTTACCTCCTGGCTTCAAATTTCCGGATATGGATAGATATGATGGAACTGGGTGCCCAAAAACCCATATTCGTATGTATGTTGGGTACTTGAAACCATTAGGTATTAGTGATGGGTTGTTAGTACACTTGTTTCAGAGAAGTTTAACCGGAACGGCCTTGAAGTGGTTGATGAAGACAAACCCAAGTCTAGTTTCGACTTGGCAGGATATGGTTAATTTGTTTATGAGACGGTTTATGTTATTCACTGAAATTCAGTTTACTCGCAAACACTTAGAGGCGGTCAGACAAGAACCCAACGAGGCATTTACAAAATTCTTTCAACGTTGGAGGACTAAATCGTTAGAGCTCGATGAGAAATTAACCGAAGAAGAGATGGTAGATATTATAATGAATTGTTTGAACCATGAATATTGGAACCGACTGGTATCATCTTACCATCCAACATTATTCTCTTTATGGAAGGCGGGTTCACAAATTCAAAATGCATTGGACGTGGGCAGAATGACAAGGTTGACCAATCCAGAGAACTCTAATGGGAATAATAATGGAGGGACCACATTTATGGAAGAAAATGAAGTGAATACCATGACAGTTGCGTCAGTAATTGCAGTACCCGAAGGACCCACCAGGGGCAGAGCCAGAATTGGAATCAAGGCAGATATCGACATCCTCAGAGGAATTTTGCAGAGGCAAAGCACCCATTACCCTATCATCAAAGGGAACCTAGGGTCAATTTTGTCTTGGCAGAAAACCGTACAAATTTAGCCGCCTCAATCTACAAGCAAGAATCTGCTGTCAATCGATTTGTTCACATTAGTTAGCTCTTCGCGAATCAGGTACAAACTGTGAATTCATTTAATTCAACTAATCGTCCTGTTTTTCTATCTGAATTAATGGCAGATTATTATGGAGTTGAGCAACCAAGGAACGTGCCAAAATCCAACCGATTCCCAGTAGAGCCTGCGCATATCTATGACCTTCTACCAAAGCAGATCGCGCCTGTTAGGCTTGTGCATATTTCAGAGATCTTGTCTTATTTCGATCAACCACCAGAGGGTCCAGTGCATACAAAAAATCAATCTTCGCCTAGGTGGGAGGATCCGTTCAAAAGTGAGGGTGGTGATGAAGTTCAAAATGTAGCAAGAAGCAGACCCATTTACAAGCCACCTCATCTCAGGGATAAAAATACAATGCCTCATACAAAACCATCACCCAGGTTGAAGTCTACAAGACAAGAGGATGAACAAAAAGTGGTAAGAACAATAGAGGCTGAGTCAGGTAAGTCTCTAACTCATTCTGTTGAATCAATCATACCGGTTAAGGATACACCAACTGAATTTGTAAATAAGTCGTCTTTTATTTCCAATTTTCAAAATATTTCAAAAAATCCAATTTTTTTTTTGAAAAACTAAAAAACCAAAAAGATTTTATTTGTAAGAAAAATGTTTTGAAAAACAATATACTTGGCATAAATAAAGTGTTTGAGAACACTGACAAGCCGTGGGGACTGTGGAACCACCAAAAAGAAAAACCTGAACTGGCTAAAGAAGTAAAGTTTGTCAATCAGAGCAAGGAAGGTCAACCTTTAAGGGCACCTCAGAGAAAGAAGATGGATACGACCAAAATGTGGATACAATGCAAGAATGTACCAAACAGAAGACAGAAGTAGTGAAACCCTTGCAGCTAAGACCACAATGGATGTTGAAGACCTATGATAAGAAGAAAGAGAGATTCAAAACACATGAAGATGAGATTTTTCCACCAAATAAGAGTAATACGACGAATCCACTACTTGAGGAAATGGTATCTTACAA
This sequence comes from Papaver atlanticum, assembly GCA_023531105.1. Classification (NCBI taxonomy): domain Eukaryota; kingdom Viridiplantae; phylum Streptophyta; class Magnoliopsida; order Ranunculales; family Papaveraceae; genus Papaver; species Papaver atlanticum. The sequence goes on along the minus strand of JAJJMB010002020.1, from coordinate 19,012,061 downwards.
GGACGTGTTATTAAATTCGAAAAATGATTGAGCAACTGATCAAAAGGCAAAGAACGATTTTCCCAACATAAATTTTAAGAAAGTAATTAATCAAAAAGAAGTGAATGATTTTCCCAGCAGAAGGTTCAAGAAAACAATTAATCATAAGTGTAGATGGGGAAAAACGATTTGCTGGTTTTTTGGGAAAGTGAAGAGACGTCCGATCGGACGAGACTCCTCAACCGAGCAAACTGCCTATCCTCACACAGATGCACTACACGGGAGTGCTTTGAGTTCGAGAGATCAATCTGTAAGACTCCGGCCTAAACCAAGTCAATGGCCGTTCCAGAGTCAATTCGGTCATAAAGAGGGAGATGAGTTGATCTGTAGGAGGGAAGCTGAGAATTGTGGGATCAATGATGATGAAGGATTGTGGATGTGTTGAAGGTTTCTGCAAGTTTGTGTAAATAAGTTTGAATGATTGAGAGAGTGTTGCTCACACGATGATTCTTGGTTAGACGATGAATTGTTTGTTCAATATCTCGTGGATTTTCTATGTTTTTCAATCATGGATTCAACGACTTATTTAAATTGTCAGAATAGTGAACACATTGATCCCAGTAAGTATGACGATTTCTTGAGTGAAAGAGTGGGAAAGTGGGAATTCATGGTGAAACCAGTTCCAGGTCGTGTGGAGAATTGGTTAACCGTCCACCCACTACTTTGCTAACTCCTTCAACCGTTTGCACGACTTACTCACATTTCTCATCGTGGATGAACACACGTGCCGTAGGCCGCCAGACCAAAACCCTAAGTAATATCCCCCCATGTGATGTGATTGATATCTCACGAACGTGAAGTCTGCAAAACAGACGTGTATTTGATTAGTCAGTCGTTGACTTATTAGACAGTGAGTCTAAGTTTTGTTGAATTGGGCATGAGTGACGAATGCTCAGTGATTCATGATTGAGACGTATAGTTCTTATGTTGATATTGCTCGTCTGCGAAAATATTGTAAATTCGAAGCAAGTATTGCTCGATTCGACGAATTACTGAATAATGATAGTTGGATCAATATTCGATCAACTGAGCAAGTATTGCTCAATTGGACGAATTACTGAATATTGATATTGATAGTTGGATCAATATTCGAGCAACCAAGCAAGTATTACTCGATTCGACGAATTAATGAATATTGATAAATTACTGAATATTGATAGATTAATCAATATTCGAGCAACTGAGCAAGTATTGTTCAATTCGATGAATTACTGGTAACGTGACCCAATAAAATATTAATTAAAATATTGATAGTCTACCAAATATTATATAATTAATCTGGATGTCGATTACTGGATCAACATAAGATTATTAGTGTTTGAACTTGCTCAGAATGATGATTCGTGAAGCGTTTGTTCGAAACCCTAATTTTGATCAATTGTTCGTCAATTGATGAATCGCTGAAAATAGGTCACCGAGTGAAGGAGAGACCGCCCACATGGGATGATGGACGACCATGTGGTGCCCGAGTGCTCGAGTGAGCGTGCACCAAGGTCTTTAGTTGACCGGTTGGTGAAAGAATGATCAAATGTTGGTGTTGATCATTTATTAGAATAGTGCTCGTCTGAGCATTAGGTGGTAAAACCTAATTATGGAGAAGTGAGGGACCGACCAATAGGGCATGAGACCAGCCCTTGGTGGTCGTGGGACCAGCTGATGGTCGTTTGAGCAAATTCCAAGTTGGTTGGAAAGAGTTTGGACCCAATATGAGCGATTGAGCAAATTAGATCAAAATTATAAATATGTGTAGGACCGGCTCCTTTCAAGCCTTAGGGACGGCCTTGGTCGGTCAAGGAAGCATGCCCGTGTCACCATAATTTCCGTGTCTCGATAGTTTTGGTATTTTCTGGTGTGCGTTTGAGCAATATCTTGGATTTTCAGAAGAGTTTGATCTTTGACTGAAATTCTTGATTTTGCTTGAATGAGCAAGTAAGACTTTGCTCGTTTGATCAATATTTTGAGAATATTAAAATAATAATATTTTAATATTTTTCGTGAATAGCCTAGTTAATCATGTGACCGTTTGACCTTTTGGCTTTTTCATGGTTTGAGCAATATTTGAGAAAATATGAAGAAACCATGATTTTTGCTCAAACGGAGGAGTTTCATGAGATGAGGGAAATAATAATTATGAAAACAAGGGATTGCAAGTTATGGGACCGTCCACGGCTAGGGCATGGCCAGCCGGTTAGGTAACCCGGTCCCGCGACACCTTTCCCTATTTTTATTATTTTTCATGAAACCGTGAAAATATGGAGAAACCGTGAGTTTTGCTCAAACAAGGAAAGTTACTTGAATGAAGGAGTTTTCATGAGTTCATGAAAATAAATAAAATAAGAAAAATAAAGGAAGAGGGCGTGGGGGACCGGCCACGGCGGCACAGCCGGCCGGCCGGTGGGCCCGGTCCCTAGGCGCCTCTTTTATATTTTTATTATTATTTTCTCTCTCCTATTTTGTGTAGAATTCCTCGTTTGTCCATATTTTCGAATGCTCGTTCGTGCATTTGGGTGCTCGTTCGTGCATCATTGTTGAGTACACTTGCACCATTTTCTTGAGGCTTACTCGGTGATAGTCCAAATACCCGATTGTTGAGTAATTATTACTAATTCATGAAATTCGGCGGAGAATGACTCATGAAACGGAGTAATAAATGAATTGTGTATCTATTACTAATCCATGAATCCAGCCGGGGAATTCAAGGAACGGAGTAATTAGATAAGATGGTTATCTATTACTAACCATGGAATCAGCCGAGGATAGCCATGGAACGGAGTAATGAGATATAGTAGATTATTTTCTAGGAATTCAGTGGTGAATGTCACGGTAGAATTAATCTATTGTAGAATCGAGATATGAGATAGTTGAAGCATCATACTCGTTCTGAAAGGTGTATAGTCAGGGAACAACGTGCAGCGTTGGTGTCCTGAAAGCGTTTTGCCCCCTCAACAAACAATTATGTGGGAGAGCCGCCTGAATCTATACACAGTCTCTCTACATAGTCAGGGAACAACGAGTATCGCCGACGTCCTGAAGGCGTTAAGCCCTCTCAACAAACAATTATGTAGGAGGACCGCCCAATCGTTCTTCTATGTAGAGGTGGGTCTCTCTATGTAGTCAGGGAACAACGAGTATCGCCGACGTCCTGAAGGCGTTAAGCCCTCTAAACAAACAATTATGTAGGAGGACCGCCCAATCATGTTATTCTACATAGAGGTCACGATGAAATGTGTAGCATCGAACGCTCAGCTAGTGGGAGGCCTTTCGAGAAACATATTCATCATGTCTCTGAGAGGAACTCGATCAGAGATCGTGAAACGGTTCACGGATCGTAAAATATGAATCGTCACATGCGTTCCTTAAGCCGGGTCAGAAACATGCAGTATCATGATTTTACGATTTTGACCTTTGTCGAAAATCCACCATCAACAATAAGGCAATGAATAATTTTCCCAACATTAGGTTCAAGAAAGCTACTAATGAGAAGATGATGAATGATTTTCCCAGCATAAGGTTCAAGAATACAGTTAATCAGAAGGTAATGAATGATTTTTCAGACATAGAGTTCAAGAAGATAAAGCAAACAGAATTTCGAGAAGATCCAAGAATCATACAGAATAAAAGAATTGTTCAACCATTTGATCAGGGAAGCCAACATGATCCAGGCCCAACAAGTGTTACTCGACCCAAGAAATACCATACCTAGGTAAGTGCTCAAATCTATCTAAGGGCGGCGAACGTTCATAAAACTTAAGGAGATTTTTTTTTTTTTTTTTTTTTTTTTAGAATTCCAATATCTCTCTAATAGTGTCATAGTCTAGGGGCAGAGTCGTCATCATGTTTGGCCCCTTTAGTCAGTCGGTCCGGGAAAAAAAAACTACTAGGGGCAGAGTCGTCATTATGTTAAGCCCTTGTCAAAAAAAAACAAAAGGGAAGTATTATTTTCAGTTTTATAGTGTCAAAAAAAAAAAATCTAGGGGCACCGCCATCATCATACGGGGCCCATGTCATTAGAGTTTCAGTCTTTTATTATAATGTTTGGTCTTTTTCAAGTAAATAATTTAAAGAGAGATATGTTAGTCCACTTGCCATTAGTCCTGTATGTCATCTCCTAAAGTTTTATGAGCAACGGACGTCCAAACGGATAGATTTAAAAAAAAAATAAAAAAAAAATGAAAAATTGAAAAGAAATGGTTATTAAACAACCACTTGGGAAAATTGAGTAGCACTTAAAAGAGATGAAGGAAAGCGAGGAAAATTGAAGATTTGAAGCATCAAAGGTCATCCCTGGAAAGCAACAAGATCGTGAATCATTTTTACAGTTTGAAGTTAATAGGTGAAAATTATAGCTGGGAGGATTGACAGATTTGAAAATTTTGATGGGGACGGTAATATTTTTGGTGGCATCTATCAGACACGTGGCAGGTTAGGATTCCTAATCCTTTGTATATATTGAGTATTATTTTTTTTCACCTTTTGTTTTTGAAAATTATTTTCTAGGATTTGTTTCTTAATAAAAAATAAAAAATAAAAGATAAAATAATAAATAAATAAAGGATTACCTAGCATTATTAAATAAAAAAATTAAAAAAATAGTATTTATTAGGAACATGTGCTACTAATAGCTCTTTTGCAAGGTCATCAATTACAGGGTTTCTCCAGACTTTGGACGCAAAGATCGAAGGAAAAGTGAGGCTTACTTTCTACATAAGCATTGTGGCATTCAAGAATGCTCGGGGCAAATTATTATCTGAAGCTCCATATGGATCGGAGCATGTGGTTAGAAGAATTATAATAAAGCGCAACATGTTTTTGATGTAGCTGGAATCGCACAAGTACCGGCTCGTCGTGATCTCTATCACGAGGAAATGTACTAGTGCAAAATAAAAATACTTAGATATAATTCGGGTGAACTTTCTAGTGTCATCCGGATAATTTATAAGTGAGGAATCCAAAAAAATAGTCGTGTGAAAGTGTAAATTAGGTATGTAGGTCTTTGGCATTCAGTTGCACGAAAACCTATGCCAAAGAGGGGCAACTGTAAACACCCAAATTTTACACATTTTTAACAAATGTTGCCGTAAAATCGTATCCGAATACTAATCATAAAAGCTAGCCTAAACTAGGTCCACTGTGCATTTTAATACGAATGGGCTTTGCCCATTTTTGATCAATATACGTCTGCACTAGTCCACCCAACTTTAGCTAGGTCATTTTGGCATAAGTGGACAACAGGTCCATCTCATGCATCATAAATATGTATGCTGCTAGCCACCAAGTTACCCAAAGTCCACTAGCACTTTTCTCCTAAGAGTCCGTCCACCAAAGAGTAAAATGTCGACACTATTTCTAAGCTTTGCTCCCAAGGATTTCCATTTAATAAAAATCTAGGGTTAAATGAGATATTAGATAATTTTGGTAAAGATAATTAAAATGATTTTGAGGATTTTTTATATTGGAAATAATATAGTTTCATTTGGTTAGAATATTTAGGTTTTTAATGTGAACCGCTCGATCAAAGTTAATAAATCCGTTGGTTATGGTTAATGGAGAAAATTTATAAATAGAGAGCTAGTTTTAGTATTTAAAGGAGGGGGCGGAAGTAGAAAATTTGGAGAGAAAAAGATAGCAGAAAGAATTGAGAAATTGGGAGAACACCATTTAATTTAACTATATTTTGAGTGCACTTATTGGTCAAATAATAATTTTGGATACGATTTCGCAGCGGACGCTTATTTGTTGGCTGTCGATCTAAGTGACATTGGAATAATTCTCAAAGCGAAAACAGGTCGTCTTCCATTACTCTTTCGTTTTCTTTATTTTCATTTGAAGTCATCGTGTATTTGACATAATTTATCGCTTGGATATTGCAAAGTTGGAATGAATCATCCAATATCTCTTTCTCATTAATAATCTTGCTTTTGTCTTTATTTCAATTGCTTGAGCATATAATATTCATTTGAAATTGATATTAGACATAGCATACATGCCATCAGGTGCTAGAGATGTATATGTCGTCTTGTTTAGGTGCATGAGTCAAGTAGTGGCAAGGTTTGTTGTTGTCTGTTCACATATCTTTTGACGGCGCATAATAGGACAGATTTTGTTTAGCTAGGCTGCATAGACGACCTATGCGCCGGATGTTCAGTTGAATTTCTTTTCTTTTTTAATTAATAATAATAATGATAATAATTAATTGAATTTCCAGAATAATTTTTGTTTTAGAATTTAATTTAGGGGTATCTAATAGTTTGGTATTTTGCAGGTTTATAATTATATGGAAATTTATTCTTTTTATATTTGTTTTATAACGATCAAAATCCCTAAAATCCCAATATGAAGTAGAGGCCAATTTTCGGATTGGACGGGCTAGGTGCCTCACACCTTCCTAGCTCGTATCTTGATTCCCGGATTATTTCTCTGTTTTGGGCCAGTGTTTCTTTTGGGTCCCAACTCCCTAAGTTGGGTGGCGATTTCCCTTATTAATAATTTCCACGTGATTCCCATTTTGGATATTGAGAGATCTTAACCGATTTCGACGGTATCTACACTATTGGCACGCATTAGTTAAAACCGATTCAACCTTTCTCTGGTAATTGTTGTTGTTCTTTTGTTCTTGCGAGAGGATGACAACATAATGGGGGAGAGTTCTAACTTGAACTTGCGCTTAATGATATATCTTTCTGGGGAGAAGAGGATGCGGAATCTGAGGTAACGAATTTGTTAGTTAATCGTTTTCCTATTTAAAAAAGCATGATTTTATTGCTTATATTTTGCTTAACAAAATTCGGTACAATTGATGTTTATTCCATTATGTGTCTATGGATATGTGTGTGTGTGTGTGTGTGTGTGATTCAATTGTTTCCGGTTAAGAAAAACTATTGTTTGATATCTCTCTTTATTGTTTGGTATCAATTGTTTTTGGCTTAACGAAATTTCGGTGCAATTACGGTGCTATAATGTCTATGTTTGTTTCAATTGCTTCCGGTTAAGAGAAGTAATTGTGCAAGTCAATTTATTTGGTTTGTGTGTATTGTTTATGGCTTAACAAACTACGGGATCATTTGTTTAGTCCAATTCGATTCCGGATAAGAGAAACTAAGTTAATTCTGATCTTAGTTAGACTTATCAAAGTGAAGGATTCGGTTATTCAAGTCTAATCGAATGCCTTGACAAGAAATACTAGTTAACTAACCTAGTACTTGTCTTGTCTAAACTGAAAGGTCTAAGTTATTGTCTGAATAATTAGAGCCCGATGAGAAAAATAAAGTTAATTCTGATCTTTATTTTTGTCTTATCAAAATAAGCGATTGTATTTGTGCAATTGGTTTAGCAAGGGAACTAAGTTTCTTAGTCAATTTGTTAAACTATTAGGGAAAATTGCTTCGGGCAATTGTTTCCTTGATAACATATTAAAACCAAATTACATGTAGTTTCGGTTTTGATATTGGTTATCTAAAATGGTATGTGAAACCTTCGTGCTTAACTCTTATAGGTTGTACAAGTCTTTTAGGTTTGTAAGATCCTTTCCGTTTGACCTTTATTTGCTCGAACCTTTGTCATTTTTTGACAAAAAGGGAGAGAAATATATGGAGTAAACAAGTGATTTGTAATCACTAAGGAAAGGAAAATTGTGCTTAAACGTTATATCTAACGAAAGAGTAAAGCATTGACTAAGGGGGAGCAACATATCATATTGCTATTGTAGTTATCTTGACTACAAAAGGGAAATAACAAAGATGTTCGGATTGAAAATCTACCTATCTTACCTTTAGGGAGAGTATTAGCTTTGTTATTCAAATGTCAACATCGGCATTTATGGATTGAATATATGCAGGTTATTGTGCTGTTGAAACTTGGAATCAAGCGTATGTGTAATGAATTCTTGTAATTTGTTTATCCATATGTATTAAGAGTTTTGTCACTAAAATTGACAAAGGGGGAGATTGTTAGAGCATAGCTTGGTTGAACCCACCAAGCGTTGGTATGTCAAGTTTGGTTGTCATATTTTAGTGAATCAAAACTCATTAAAAGAGTCGCTTGATTATGTACTAGAGACAACTTCGTATAGGTTAGACTAGAAAGTATAGGAGTAATCACAAAGCTCTTCGTTACATTCTTTGTGATTCCACAATAACTTCTTTTACTACCATATAGTTAAGTTATTGTGAGGTGATTGATATTTCTAGGATGTTCTTCGGGAATATAAGACCGGATTATCAATTGGTTCCTGTTCACCTTGATTTATCAAAAGACGGAACAAAAACTTCATAGGTACTTCTGTGGGAGACAGATTTATCTATCAGAATAGACTTACCATTGGAAGAAAAATTTGTTTATAAGTCTTCGACTTTGGGTCGTAGCAACTCTTAGTTGTGGGTAAGATCATCTAAGGGAATCAAGTGCGTAGAGTCCTGCTGGGATTCAGAGACGTAAGGAACGCGACTATACCTTAATCGGTGTGAGACTTGGTTAGGGCTCAACTACATTCCAGTCCGAAGTTAACTCGTAGTAGGCTAGTGTCTGTAGCGGCTTTATACAATGTGGTGTTCGAAACTGGACTAGGTCCCAGGGTTTTTCTACATTTGCGGTTTCCTCGTTAACAAAACTTATGATGTCTGTGTTATTTCTTTTCCGCGTTATATTTTATATAATTGAAATATCACAGGTTGTGCGTAGTTCAGTCAATTGGTAAATCCGTCCTTGTTTGTTGGATAGAAATTGATTGACGCTTGGATATTGGTTTTTGATACCGTCCAAGTTATTCTCATTCCAACCAGTTCACAGATTCCATCCTGTTGATTTGATGATTGAATTGAGAAAGAGATATAACTCCTGGATATCTTTCCTTGATTGAGTCTGACTGTCTAGTTGATTCTCTTAAAAGTATATTGGAGTTTTGTCCATACATATTTCCGAACGAAATATCTTTCCTTGATTTGTCTAGTTGAGTGTGGTTGTTAGACCCCTCTTTTTCAATTGGTATCAGAGAAGGAAAACACGATAAACCTGATAAGTTTGTGTTTGTTTGATCCTAAAGACTGTCCTTATGGGAAATAACTTTGGGAAACTTGTTCCGTGCATCTATAACGCACACCATAAATCCTCAAAGATTGTTCAGAGTTTATTTTCTTCAATACCTCTGGTCTCTAAAGCTAATCTCGAGTCATCTAAGACATCAGAAATCTTAGATGATGGAAAACAATCTAAAGGAAAAAATAAAGGTTCCTTTAAAAAGGTCCGTTGCTGGAAACGTGTAAACAAAAGTTCAAGGATATGGAACCTCACTAGACTGCTTCTCAATCTTTTTGAGGAATACTATCATGATGGATCAATCGACAGAGTTTGTACTGGTAAAAACTCCGATTCTGTCAATTTATGTATACATGACGTACAATCTGGTCTTGCCTACAACTCAGGTAAAATCGATAAAAAGGTTGTTGTTGATTTTGTTGCAAGTTCCAGATGTTGGAGAACTCCATTCCTTAATCGTAAGAAAAAGGAGTCAAAAAGATCAATTAACCCTGAGTATCATCATTAATATGATTATACTTCTGGTACATTTCACAAGTATCAACCGGAGATGGTGCATGAGGGATTTTCTGCCCATTTAGCCTCTTGGTAACAAGATTGGATCCACCCCATCTGTATGTAACTTGAGATGGGGAAAGTAACGGTTTGATTAGCTATGTGATGTTTTTGTATTATGGGTTAGTTTTTTTTTGTTTTTGAAATAAAAATTTCTCTTCAAGAAATGCTCCTTTGACAGAATTTTTCTGTCTACCTGAGGTTAAATAATGTTATGTAGTTTTCTACTATATCATCTATCACACTGATTAATCTTCAGTGTGTGAACCTCACGGTTCAGGATTTAGTATTGGAATCATGTTTCCTCTTATGGGCCACCAAACCAGTACGGGTCCAAGCCTACTACCGGGTATTTAAGGGTTTTAGTATGCGTCCCCTTCTCCTTCATCTCTTTGTTTGTGTACGTGAAAAAGGGTGTTTTTAGGGTTCACGTATAACCTCCATTAAAACCAATTTTTGGAGGTCTCAAAGAGGCAAAGGCTTGTCATCATCTACAAGGAGCATATCAAATAAGATTTTTGCTTCTCTTATCTCTCTCAATTTTTAAGTTCATGGGGAAAATCAATAATGATGATAAGAATTCAAAGAAGTTGTCAAAAAATCTTGTTTCATCTCCTCTTATGAGTATGAACATACCAAGTGACCAAGACTCTATTAGAATTAAATTTGTCAATAATTCTAGTAGTAAGACTTTTGAAAGGATTTTTGTTTATAGATGAAAAAGTGGGGGTCTAACAACCACACCCAATATTTCGCTTAGCAATCTGTATGGACTAACTCCAATATACTTTTCAAGAGAATCAACTAGACAATCAGACTCAATCTTAAGAAAAGTTTATCAAAGAGTTATATCTCAATTTCTCAATTCAATACTTACTTAAGCAAATAGAAATCTACGAGTCTAATTGAATATAAGAGAAATTAACTTGAACGGTACCAAAGACCAATGTTCAAGGATCAATCAATTTCAATCAAAAACCAAAGGTCGGATTTCCCAATTGATTGATTCAACGCACAACCTGTGATATTTCAATTATATAACAAAATATAATACGGAAAAGAAATAACACAGACGCCAGAAGTTTTGTTAACGAGGAAACCTCAATTGCAGAAAAACCATGGGACCTAGTCCAGATTGAACACACACTGTATTAAGCCGCTACAGACACTAGCCTACTACAAACTAACTTCGGTCTGGACTGTAGTTGAACCCCAACCAATCTCACACTGATCCAAGGTACATTTGCGCTCCTTACGTCTATGATCCCATCAGGATACTACGCACTTGATTACCTTAACTGATCTCACCCACAACTAAGAGTTGCTACGACCCAAAGTCGAAGACTTTAATAAACAAATCTGTATCACACAGAAAAGTCTACAGGAATAGATTAATCTGTCTCCCACAGAAATACCTACGAGTTTTGTTCCGTATTTTGATAAATCAAGGTGAACAGGGACCAATTGATAACCCGGACTTATATTCCCGAAGAACAGCCTAGAATTATCAATCACCTCACAATAATCTTAATCGACTAGCGAAACAAGATATTGTGGAATCACAAACGATGAGACGAAGATGTTTGTGACTACTTTTCTATCTTGCCTATCGGATAAGTTAATCTCGAGCCAATTTTACAATTGTACTCATTACGATAGAAACATCAAGATCAGATCACGCAACTACAGAGAAGATAGTTGGGTCTGGCTTCACAATCCCAATGAAGTCTTTAAGTCGTTAACCTACGGGGTCTTGATAGAAACCTAAGGTTAAAGGAGAATCGACTCTAGCTTATACAACTAGTATCACACAGGAGGTGTGGGGATTAACTTTCCCAGTTGCTAGAGTTCTCCTTTATATAGTCTTCCAAATCAGGGTTTGATATCTAAGTTACCTTGGTAACAAAGCATTCAATATTCACTGTTAGATGAAAACCTGATTAGATTCAAGCTAATATCTTTCAACCGTTTGATCGAACTTAGCTTGTTATACACAAATGAAATGCACGTTCATTTAGGTTTGTATAACCGTAACTAAACGTGTACACCTAGTTAGTTCAACAGTAGTTACACAAATGGTTAGCCATATGAGCACTTTCATATCAACCATATTCATCTTCACCATAACTAGTTCAATTGACTCAAAAGAACTAGTTAGAGAGTTGTTCAATTGCTTAAATCTCATAAAATTAGACAAGACACAATCGAAGCAAAAACGATTTTGATTCACTCGAATCAATTCATGAACTTTATAGCCACAGTTTGCAAATTATGCATTCCTTAGTTTATATAAGTTTAAGTTCACGAATAAACCGTTTTTAGAAAATAACCCACTCAAGTATGCATACCGGTACGCATACTTAAGTATCCGGAATAAGTTTGTTTTCAATTCACAAATTCCAGCTTAAATTCACGGGACGTGAACCTCCGACAGTACGCGGACTTTAGTTCTGGTTATCCTGAGCAGCAAAGTACGCATACTTTGGTTCAAGGATTATGGACTTACACAAGTATGAGTTCACATACAATGTTTATATCCATTCAAGGTTATATATTTCTAAACTCTCATTTCAATCATTAAAACATTCTTAGAGGATGTTAAATAGAGGTTACTCACACACTATTCTTCATCAAAGCGATTTTCAAGATATTGAAATAATCAACATGACTTCCGTCACTTGTAAAGATGAACTTGGTCAAAGCGAAAGCTTACCAACACATATTTCGAGAAATAGATAAGCGAGATAAACTCGGCTCGAAATAGCAAATGTGTATAATCGAAGTCTATATAGCAATACGACTTTTGTCTCAAAATAGGCGATAGAGTAGATAGACTTTTGAGTGATAGATAAGTTCAAGTTTCCACATACCTTTTTAGTCGATGAAGTTCCACCAGTTCCTTGAGAAGTTCTTCGTCTTTGTATAATGATCGTCGTGGAGTCTAGAGCTCAACTACACTTTCTATCCTAGTCCGAGACTTAGCTATAAGTAGACTTGAAATCAAGACTTATAGTTTTGGCAACTAAACTTGACAAACAAGCTTGAGATAGCAACGCTTGCGAATTCGACCGAGCAGTGCTCTAACAATCTCCCCCTTTGTCAATTTTAGTGACAAAACTATCAATACAAATGGAATACAAAATAAATAAACTTTTCAGCTTCTCTTCCACATGCTTGATCTCCTTGTTTTTTTAACATTACTCGAAATCTTCGTCACTTCCAAGTACTCCAATGATTCCAAAGGTTGTAAGTTCAGCATCATCGTTGTTGAAAATCCGTAGCCATAACAATAAGAAAACAAGAGCTCTCAATCATTGTTACATAGTGTCATAGTATTATTACACAACATCAAAGTTCAATTGTATAACAACTTCGACAACAATACTATGGTGATATGTATCACTCCCCCTTAGTCAATACTCCATCTCACATGGAAACCACTCCCCCTTACATAATGATCCGAAAACCATATGTATTTGTAGTGTGAACTACACATTAATTCTCCCCCTTTTTGTCAATAAAATTGGCAAAGGTACGTAAACTAGTGGGATCCTAATGAAATTTCCATAGAGACACTTCATGACCAAAAAAAAGCACATATCAACTTTTTTAGATACAATCATATAGCCGAAGCTAAATGCATTCATCAAGGAGTTTATAAAGATACAAGATAACCCCTATAATATTCCACAGTCGCACTCCCCACAAAGATTTGGCAATTAAGCACAAGTTCAATTAAGAACTCTCCCCCATAAAATGTCATTCCCGAAAGAACAACAAGAGCGACCTTAATTTCACAAGAAAATAAGGATTTCTTTGGACAACACAAATCACATAAGAAAATGAATTTGTATCCAAAGTACTCAATTAAATTAACCACAAGAGAACCCATGATTAATTCAACCGAAATACTCAACTAAATTAACCACAAGAGAACCTATGATTAATTTAATCGAAAATGCTCAACATAAGAGAACCTACGGAGCCGCACAGTATATACATAAAAAATATGGATCATGGAAGATCAATACTGTGGAATAAACAAGGATTCATTCTATTTTCCATCACTATTTGCACAATGACATACAATAGACATAATCCTTCGAAACAAAAGCTCATCCTTTCTTCCATCAATATTTGCATAATGACATAAAAGGATTAACTTTGTTTTTGTCAAAAGTTCATTCATTCTTTTATCAATACTTGCATATCGACATACGAAGGACTTAACTTTTGACAACGTATGGGGCAATCACAGTTCACGGACTCAAACACACATATCCCATATCACATTGCAATATATAAAACCATAAAGATTAATAATGCAAAATCATCTTCCAAACAAACTTTAGAATTTAAACAAATAAATCTAAAACATTGAAGATGAAAATCGTTGGACATAGCTATGTGTAATCACAATAATGGCTATTCCAAACTCTAGTTATTCTTCTTAAAAACAGAAGAATAAAATTCTCATAAGAAGCTTTCCTAGACATTGAGACCTCTACAAAATTATTTATCGTCCCTGAACTCCTTGTCGTCAACAACCATTGGAACATACGGTTCGTGAAGATAGGAGTTAATTCCAACAAGCCTTCTAGGTTGATGATGTCGAACCAGGGCCTTCTGAATTTCAAGAGTTCTCATAACACAAGCCTTTATTTCTTGAATCTCCTTCCTTGTTTCCTTCAACTATTCAAGAACATCAGAAAACTTATGAGAATTTGAAGGAACAACTCTTGGCTTCCTCACATTCCTTCTTTTTCTTTTCAAAGTCGGAGGAATTGGAGATTTTTATTTTTCCTTCGTGATTCATGGCTTAACAATCATATTAACATCTTTTCCATCAGAAGACATGATGCTTGGAGTATCCATATGCGTATGGGTTTGTGTGAGGAAGTCACAAAGTAAGCCCAACAAGCAATCTTTGGTTAAAAAAGAGTTTAAGGGAAGGAAAAAGATATGTAGGGTTACGAAACCTTTAAACATACAGGTTCGTGTACATACAACTCTTAACCCTATAAAAGGCAGAATTGTCTATTTTAACCCTATTTTTATTGATTAATCATGGAAATCCTTTCCAATATCAATTAGATATGAAAAGCGACATGAATTCCAGACTTTACAATGCTCCTAGAGCAAGAACAAAAGAAAGACAAAACACAACTAAAGAGTTTTCTTTTCTTAAAGCCTGAGGTGTGCAAAATCTTGTCTCTTTTAAACAGGCACATGAGACAAGATGCACTAACCAACATAATTTAAGTTGTGCTGGGATGAACAATAATCTGTCCACCATATCCCTTTTGATTGGAATTCATAGAACCCTGTTTCTCATAGTTTTTAGACCATAACTTTCTTTCCAATGGTCTTGTCTTATCCTTGGAAACTAACTTCTTTGATGAAGATAAAATATTACATACCTCTGCGGTCTTTTGAACAAGTCTGAGCTTGTTTGCTAATCGATTTGCTATTCGTTGAAGTTTGTTGACATGTCTTAATTTGTGTTTGTACTTGTAACACTTTGATAGCTCATGACCTTTGAGCGAACAATATGAGCATGTCAACCTGGAATATGATTCAGGTATCCGAGATGTGCAAGCTACTAGACACAATGTAGAACCTGAAAATTTAGACAAAGAGTTTCCAACGGAGAGGTTAATTTTTTCTTCCAGATTGGTTGAGTTCTTTTCTGAAAGAATATCAAGATTGATGTATGTATTGCTACAATTATCAAAATCAATATTTTCACAAAGAAGTGCAACACTTGATTTTTCGTCTTCATTGGAATCATAGTTGTCAGAAATTTCATCAAGAGTTGCAGAAAGACCTTTGTTCCCAGTGTATTTCTTTCGATTTGGACACTCATTTGCAAAATGACCAAAACCTTTACACTTAAAGCACTGAGGCATATGCTCATCATCAGTCTAATCATTATCCCTATTTTTAGGAGGAAAACGATTATGGGGTTTAACTGATGACCTGGATTTATCTCTGGAGAACCGTTTACTTCTCTTCAAAAGAAGGTCCCTAAACTGTCTTGTGATCAACGAGACTGACTTGTCAAGATCTTCATCTGAAGAATCAGTCTCAGAAAGATCATCTTCAGAGATACAAACACCTTTACTTTTATTAAGTAATTTAGTGTTTTTTTGTGCCTTGAAAGCAACATCCTTTCCGATTTTGGATGTATGCTCATGATCAAAGATCTTAAGCTTTCCAACCAACGTATTTCTGGAGAGAGCATCAAGGTTATTTCCCTCAACGATGGCATGCTTCTTAGAATCGTATCTAGATGGCAGCGATCTGAGAATTTTCATCACAATGTCCTTTTCAGGAATAGTCTTACCCAATGCAAATGATGCATTAACAATTTCAGACACTTTGTGATTAAACTCATCAAATGAATCTTCATCTGCCATACGAAGGTTTTCCCAATCAGAATTTAGGTTTTGAAGCCTAGCTTCCTTTTCACTGGTATTTCATTCGAATACGGTTTCTAAGATATCCCAAGCATCTTTAGACCGAGTGCACGTAGTCACATGGTGCTGAAGATCTGGGGTAATGGCATGTGTGATGGCATTCAAACCGTCAGAGTTTTGCTTTGCAGCAAGTATCTCAGCAGCGTCATATGCACCTATATCCTAGGGACGGTTGCATTCCCTACTGCCACAACGGGAGCATTATAGCCATTAACTACATAAACCCATGATTAAAAATCACGCGCTTGAAGAAAGGAACACATAATAATTTTCCACCACAAGTACTTTGAGTCATCGAAGACTGGTGGTACGTTTATAGATATAGCACTTCTGTCCATAGAGTCAGATCGCTACAAACACAGACTTATAAGGTCTTTAAACATGTTTGCCTGCTCTGATACCAATTGAAAAAGCGGGGGTCTAACAACCACACCCAATATTTCGCTTAGCAATCTGTATGGACTAACTCCAATATACTTTTCAAGAGAATCAACTAGACAGTATGACTCAATTTTAAGAAAAGTATATCAAAAAGTTATATCTCAATTTTTCGATTCAATACTTACTCAAGCAAATAGAAATATGCGAGTCTAATTGAATATAAGATAAATTAACTTGAACGGTACCAAAGACCAATGTTCAAGGATCAATCAATTTCAATCAACAACCAAAGGTCGGATTTCCCAATTGATTGATTCAACGCACAACCTGTGATATTTCAATTATATAACAAAATATAATGCAGAAAAGAAATTACACATACACCAGAAGTTTTGTTAACGAGGAAACCGCAAATGCAGAAAAACCACGGAACCTAGTCGAGATTAAACACACACTGTATGAAGCCGCTACAGACACTGGCCTACTACAAACTAACTTCGGTCTGGACTGTAGTTGAACCCAAATCAATCTCACACTGATCCAAGGTACAGTTGCGTTCCTTATGTCTCTGATCCTAGCAGGATACTACGTACTTGATTCCCTTAGCTGATCTCACCCACAACTAAGAGTTGCTACGACCCAAAGTCGAAGACTTTAATAAACAAATCTGTATCGCACAGAAAATTCTACAGGAATAGATAAATCTGTCTCCCACAGAAATACCTACGAGTTTTGTTCCGTCTTTTTATAAATCAAGGTGAATAGGAACCAATTAATAACCCGGATTTATATTCCCGAAGAACAACCTAGAATTATCAATCACCTCACAATAATCTTAATCGACTAGCGAAACAACCTGAAATCACAAACGATGATACGAAGATGTTTGTGACTACTTTTCTATCTTGCTATCGGACAAGTTAATCTCGAGCCAATTTTACAATTGTACTCAATACGATAGAAACAGCAAGATCAGATCACACAACTATAGAGAAGATATTTGGGTATGGCTTCACAATCCCAATGAAGTCTTTAAGTCGTTAACCTATAGGGTCTCGATAAAAACCTAAGGTTAAAGGAGAATCGACTCTAGCTTATACAACTAGTATCATACAGGAGGTGTGGGGATTAACTTTCCCAGTTGCTAGAGTTCTCCTTTATATAGTTTTCCAAATCAGGGTTTGCAATCTAAGTTACCTTGGTAACAAAGCATTCAATATTCACTGTTAGATGAAAACCTGATTAGATCTAAGCTAATATCTTTCAACCGTTAGATCGAACTTAGCTTGTTATACACAAATGAAATGCACGTTCATTTAGGTTTGTGTAACCATACCTAAACGTGTACACCTAGTTGGTTCAACAGTAGTTAACCAAATGGTTAGCCATATGAGCACTTTCATATCAACCATATTCATCTTCACCATAACTAGTTCAAATGACTCCAAAGAAATAGTTAGAGAGTTGTTCAATTGCTTAGATCTCATAAAAGTATACAAGACACAATCGAGCAAAAACGATTTTGATTCACTCGAATCAATTCATGAACTTTATAGCCACGGTTTTCAAATTATGCATTCCTTAGTTTATATAAGTTTAAGTTCACGAATAAACCGTTTTTAGAAAATAACCCACTCAAGTATGCATACCGGTACACATACTTAAGTACCCGAAATAAGTTTGTTTTCAATTCACAAATTCCAACATAAATTCACGGGACGTGAACCTCCGACAGTACGCGTACAGGTACGTGGACTTTAGTTCCGGTTATCCTGAGCAGCAAAGTACGCATACTTTGGTTCAAGGATTATGGACTTACACACGTATGAGCTCATATACAATTTTTATATCCATTCAAGGTTATATATTCTAAACTCTCATTTCAATCATTGAAACATTCTTAGAGGATGTTAAATAGAGGTTACTCACACACTATTCTTCATCAAAGCGATTTTCAAGATATTTAAATAATCAACATGACTTTCGTCACTTGTAAGGATGAACTTGGCCAAAGTGAAAGCTTACCAACACATATTTCGAGAAATAGATAAGCGAGATAAACTCAGCTCGAAATAGAAAATGTGTATAATTGAAGTCTATATAGCAATACGACTTTTGTCTCAAGATAGGAGATAGAGTAGATAGACTTTTGAGTGATAGATAAGTTCAAGTCTCCACATACCTTTTTAGTCGATGAAGTTCCACCAGTTCCTTGAGTAGTTCTTCGTCTTTGTATGAAGATCGCCGTGGAGTTTAGAGCTCAACTACACTTTCTATCCTAGTCCGAGACTTAGCTATAAGTAGACCAGAAATCAAGACTTATAGTTTTGGCAACTAAACTTGACAAACAAGCTTGAGATAGCAACGCTTGCGATTTCGACCGAGCAGTGCTATAACAATAGATAAACTGAATATTTTATTAATTAAAAGGTTTCTGGCACAGAGTGCCTTTGTAAAACAGACTTAACTCATAGAGAGAAATCTGAAAAGACGAGGGTACCCAAGTACACCACAATCTTTAAATTATCCACATATAAGTGCTCTTACCGAAAGTGATTGTCTATGGACAAAGTCGATACAATACGACAAATCGGTATTCACACTTTGTGTGATCGTCTATGGATACAAGATCGAGATAATACAACAATCAAAGTGTGATTACTTGATAATAGGTTCGGACTTAACCAAACATAGGATCACTATCAAGTAATACAGAGTTAACGTTTGTGTATGATAACTACAATAGCAATATGATATGTTGATCCCCCTTAGTCATTGCTTTACTCTTTCGTTAGATATAACATTTAAGCACAACTGTCCTTTCCTTAGTGATTATAAATCACTTGTTTACTCCATATATTTTGTTAGAGCACTGCTCGGTCGAACTCGCAAGTGTTTCTATCTCAAGCTTGTTGTCAAGTTTAGTTTCAAAAACTATAAGTCTTGATTTCTAGTTTACTTATAGCTAATTCTCGGATTAGGATAGAAAGTGTAGTTGAGATTTAGACTTCACGGCGTTCATCGATTAAAGACGAAGAACTACTAAGGGGAGCTTGTGGAACTTCATCAACAAAAGGTATGTGGAGACTTGAACTCATCTATCACTAAAAAGTCTATCTACTTTATCTCCTATTTGAGACAAAAGTCGTATAGCTATATAGACTTCATTTATACACATTTAATATTTCAAGCTGAGTTTAACTCGCTTACATATTTATCGAAATATGTGTTGGTAAGTTTTCGCTTTAGCCAAGTTCATCTTATATTCTTGACGAAAGTCAAAAGATGATCATGTGAAAATCGCTTGGTAACATCTTACATGATTTGTGTGAGACAGTCATTTGATGTAGACTCGGAATGTTTCGTATTGATCATTCGATCACTTAAAAATTACTTTGAAGCTAATAGTTTGTGTGAGACAGCTATTCCCGTCTTCTAAGAATGTTTCAATGGTTGAAATGAGAGTTTAGAAAAATTGGATTTAAGCATAGTATGCGTACTTGCATATATGTAATCCATGTCCAGGAACCATGGTATGCATACCCGTATGCGTACCTGTTGATTTGAGAAGTCCGGGAACCTGGTATGCAAACCGGTACGCGTACTGGCGTAAGGTTCAGGTCCAGGAATTTCTGCTGAGTTTGGATGGTATGCATACTAGTTCGCGTACTGGCGAAACCCAAACTTAGTCCGGCCATTTAGGTACGCATACCTAAGTGAATGATGTTCTAAAATCGGTTTGTTCATGAACTAATACATTTATATAATAAGGAATGCAATCTCTTGCAAACCGTGGCTATAATGTTCATGACTTGATTTGAGTGAATCAAAATTGGTTTTGCTTCAATTGTGCCTTATATACTTCTATGAGAATATAAACAATTGAACAACTCTAGAACTAGTTTCATTTGAGTTATTTGAACTAGTTATGGCTAAGATGAATATGATTGATATGAAAGTGTTCATATGGGTAACTTCGGTTAACTATTGTTGAGCCAACAAGGTGTACACGTTTAGGTACGATTACTCATATCTAAATGAAGGTACATTTCATTTGTGTGTAACAAGCTAAGTTCGATCTAACGGTTGAAAGATATTACCTTGAATCAAATTAGTTTTTCATCTAACGGTGAATATTGAATGCTTTGTTACCAAGGTAACATTAATTGCAAACCCTGATTTGAAGACTATATAAAGGAGAACTCTAACAACTAGGAAACCTAATTCCCACACCTCCTGTGTGATACTAGTTGCGACTAGAGTCGATTCTCCTTTAACCTTAGGTTTTTCACGAAACCATGTAGGTTAACGACTTAATGACTTCATTGGGATTGTGAAGCAAGACCTAACTATTTCTCTGTAGTTGTGTGATCTGATCTTGCTGTTTCTATCGTGATTGAGTACTATCTTCTCTAAGATTGGCTCGAGATTTAATCTCCGATAGGAAAGATAAAAAGTAGTCACAAACATCTTCGTCTCATCGTTTGTGATTCCACAATGTCTTGTTTCGCTACCATATAATTAATATTATTGTGAGGTGATTGATATTACTAGGCTGTTCTTCAGTAATATAAGTCCGGTATATCAATTGGTTCCTGTTCACCTTGATTTATCAAAAGACGGAACAAAACTCATAGGTTTATCAGTGGGAGACAGATTTATCTATACAATAGATTTTTCTGTTTGAGACAGATTGGTTTATCAAGTTTTCGACTTTGGGTCATAGAAACTCTTAGTTGTAGGTGAGATCAGCTAAGGGAATCAAGTGCGTAGAGTCCTGCTGGGATTCAGAGACGTAAGGAGCGCAAATGTACCTTGATTAGTGTGAGATTGGTTAGGGATCAACTACATTCCAGTCTGAAGTTAACTTGGAGTAGGCTAGTGTATGTATCGGCTTAATACAATGTGGTGTTCAAATCTGTACTAGGTCCTGTGTTTTTCTGCATTTGCGGTTTCCTCGTTAATTTTTTTTATGGTGACTGTGTCATTTCTTTTCCGCATTATATTTTGTTATATAATAGAAATATCACAGGTTGTGCGTAAGTTCAATCAATTCGGAATCCAATCTTTGGTTGTTTATTTAATTGATTGACACTTGGATATTGGTTTTTGATACGGTCCAAGTTATTTCTTATATTCAATCGGGCTCGCAAATTCCTATTTGTTTGATTGCGGATTGAATTGAGAAATAGAGATATAACTCTTTGATATACTTTTCTCAGGATTGAGTCGGACTGTCTAGTTGATTCCCTTGAAAGTATATTGGAGTTAGTCCTTACAGATTGCTAAGCCAAATACTGGGTGTGGTTATTATACCCCCGCTTTTTCAATTAGTATGAAAGCAGGCAAACACGTTTAAGACCTCATAAGTCTGTGTTTATAGCGATCTGACTCTATGGACAGAAGTTATATCTCTATAAACGTGCCACCAGTCTTCGATGGCTCAAATTACTTATGGTGGAAAATTGCTATGCGTTCCTTTCTTCAAGCACGTGATTTTTAATCATGGGTTTATGTAGTTAATGGCTATGATCCCCCGGAAGTTACATAAGGCGATGTAATCCAAACGAGATAGGAAAATATGATGCTGCCCAGATTCTTGCTGCAAAGCAAAATTATGATGGTTTAAATGCCATCATCCAAGCCATTACCCCAGATCTTCAGCACCATGTGACTACGTACACTAGGTCTAAAGATGCGTGGGATATCTTAGAAACTGTATTCGAATGGAATACCTCTGAAAAGGAAGCTAGGCTTCAAAGCCTAAATTATGGTTGGGAAAACCTTCGTATGGCTGACGAAGATTCATTTGATGAGTTTAATCACAAAGTGTCTGAAATTCTTAATGCATCTTTTGCATTGGGTAAGACTATTCCTGAAAAGGACATTGTGATGAAAATTCTCAGATCATTGCCAGCCAAGTACGATTCTAAGAAACATGTCATCGCTGAAAGAAATAACCTTAAACCTTTATCCAGAAATACTCTCGTTGGGAAGTTAAAGATCTTTGATCATGAGGAGATATCCAAATCTAGAAAGGATGTTGCCTTCAAAGCACAAAAGAACTCTCAATTACTTGATAAAAGTAAAAGTGCTGGCATCTCTGAAGATGATCCCTCTGAGACTGAATCATCAGATGAAAAACTTCACAAGTCAGTCTCGTTGACCACAAGGCAGTTTAGAGATCTTCTTTTGAAGAGAAGTAAACGGTTCACCATAGATAAACCTAAGTCTTCAGTTAAACCTCATAATCGTGTTCCTCCTAAAAACAGGGATACTGACGATACTGATGGCGAGGACATGCCACAGTGCTTCAAGTGTAAAGGTTTTGGTCATTTTGCAAATGGGTGTCCAAATCGTAAAAAATACACTAGAAACAAAGGTCTTGCTGCAACTCTTGTTAATTTAATTGAGTATTTTGGATACAAATTTATTTTTTATGTTATTTGTTAATGTCCAAAGAAATCCTTATTTTCTTGTAAAAGTAAGGTCGCTCTGGAAAGATCATTTGCTTCTATGATTGCATGCTTCTTAGATTCATATCTAGATGACAATGATCTGAGAATTTTGCACACTATATCTTTTCAGAAATAGTCTTTCCAAGAGAGAAAGAAGCATTAACTATCTCAGAGAGTTTAATATGAAACTCTTCAAAGGTGTCGTTGTCATCCATTCGAAGGTTTTCCCAATTAGAGGTAAGAGTTTGAAGTCTAGCTTCTTTCTCTGATATATTAACTTTTAATACGATCTGAAGATAAGCTTCCTTTGAAGTTTGGCATGTTGATACATGATGTTGTAGATCACGACTTACAGCATGTATAATAGCATTCAATGGGTCACCTTGTGTTATGCCCCTAGAAGGATGAAATTTTTCACAAGGAGAACCATTAAGAAGGACAGAGAGAGAGGTAGTACTGATGCATTGTGGAATAAGATGAATCCAGTCTTCACAAAATCCAAAGCTTTCCATAACTTTGTAAATAAAATTCCATTCAAGTCTGTCAAAAGCCTTGGATATATCAACCTTGAGAGCTAACCAACCCCCTTCACCTTCTTTTTTCTTCATTGAATGGATCAGTTCATGAGCAATGATTGTATTATCATTAATCAACCTACCAGAGACATATGCTGCTTGATAAGGAGAGACAATCCTTTCCATAAGAGGCTTCATTCTCTTAACAAGAATTTTAGAGACAATCTTATAAGAAGTATTACAAAGGATGATGGGTCTAAAGTCAGTTGGAGAAGTAGGGAATCAAGGAAATATAGGTCTTGTTAAGAGATTTTAGAATATATTTAGAAGTAAATAAATTTTTGACCATATCACAAACATCTTCACCAACTAAACTCCATTGAGATTTGTAAAATCCTGCTTGAAAACCTTCAGGACCTGGAGCAGACCAACTTTCCATGCTTTTTAAAGTACTAAGAATTTCTTTACTAGAGGGAGTTGAAATAAGCATTCTGTTATCCTCATCAGTAATGATGGTTGGCAGATGACTATAGAATTTTTCTTCAATATGAGGATTTGTTGAAGTACGTATATCTATAAAATTATCAGTGAGAAGTGCTTCAACCTAATCTCTAGAATAAAACCAATTACCATTTCTGTCTTTGAGAGAATCAAAATTATTCCTTGCTCTTTTCCTTTTGGTAAGAGTATGAAAATATTTGGTGTTGTTATCCATATTGAAAAAGCGGGGGTACAACAACCACACCCAATATTTCGTTTAGGCAATCTGTATGGACTAACTCAAATATATTTCCAAGAGAATCAACTAGACAGTCAGACTCAATCAAGGAAAATACATCCAAGAGTTATATCTCTGTTTCTCAATGTAATCAGCAAACCAAACGGATAGAAATCCGCTAGCCTGATTATTATGAGATACAACTTGAACGGTACCAAAGACCAATGTTCAAGTGTCAATCAATTTATACCAACAACCAAAGGTTGGATTATCTAATTGATTGAACTACGCACAACCTGTGATATTTCAATTATATAGAAAATATAATGCGGAAAAGAAATAACACAGACACCATAAATTTTGTTAACGAGGAAACCGCAAATGCAGAAAAACCCAGGGACCTAGTCCAGATTTGAATACCACACTGTACTAAGCCGCTACAGACTCTAGCCCACTACAAGTTAACTTCGGACTAGAATGCAGTTGATCCCTAACCAATCTCACACTGATTAATGTACAGTCGCGTTCCTTACGCCTCTGAATCCCAGCAGGACTCTACGCACTTGATTCCCTTAGCTGATCTCACCCACAACTAAGAGTTGCTACGACCCAAAGTCGAAGACTTGATAAACAAATCTGTCTCATACTGAAAAGTCTATTGAATAGATAAATCTGTCTCCCACAGAAATACCTACGAGTTTTTGTTCCGTCTTTTGATAAATCAAGGTGAACAGGAACCAATTGATACACCGGTCTTATATTCCCGAAGAACAGCCTAGTAATATCAATCACCTCACAATGATCTTAACCATATGGATGCGGAACAAGATATTTTGGAATCACAAACGATGAGACGAAGATGTTTGTGACTACTTTTTATCTTACCTATCGAAGATTGAATTTCGAGCAAATCTTAGAGAAGATAGTACTAAATACGATAGAACAAAGTAAGATCAGAACACGCTACTACAGAGAAAATAGTTTGGTTTGGATTCAGAATCCCAATGAAGTCTTTAAGTCGTTAACCTATAATGGTTTTAGAAAAACCTAGGTTAAAGGAAAATCAACTCTAGTCGCAACTAGTATCACACAGGAGGTGTGGGGATTAGGTTTCCCAGTTACTAGAGTTCTCCCTTATATAGTCTTCAAATAAGGGTTTGCAATCAATGTACCTTGGTAACAAAGCATTCAATATTCACCGAAATTAGATAAAACCCTGATTAGATTCAAGCTAATATCTTTCAACCGTTAGATCGAACTTAGCTTGTTACATAATGCGTGTCGTAACTGTTGAGGGGTGAATTTAGTTTTGGTTCTACCCGTCCTAGCTACACCAAGTGACCTCACTTTACCAGGAATAGTAAGAGAGAGAGTTGGATTTCCATTGTACCTTGTCCTTCTTTATATAGACTTTCCCAAAAGTCCCTCCTTTTATGACATCATGACACATGTCCTAAACCTCCTTAATTACTCCTAATGCCATTCCTTAACATAACCTCTTCCTTATTTGTTAATCCCTTCCTTGTCCTTCTCACCTCATGGGTATTTTCTCATTGGACTTGGGCCTAGTCCCCAAGTCCCCATGTATCATACTAGGCTTATCTATCCTCTTAGGGGCACCCCGAACCCGTTTAAGGGATATTATTTTTCATGTATAAACATTAGTCCCCTGACTATTGGGTCAATTATAAAATGACCCAGTAGTCAAGTTACCTTTTCATTTTCGATCGCCACACGTCACTAGAAGCGAGGCGGTTATCACATCATTTAAGACGACGTTTTCCTTATATAAGAGTATCGTACTCTCAATCCAATCATCGGTTTTAAACTCTTTTTTCCATCTTGCCTCTTTCTGACGGATACTTTGCTCAGATGGCTCATTCCCTTCACGGATACGTTTTAACCTTAGCGCCCATTACTGCGTTGGTTTCAATGTTCAAGGAGATGGAGCTAGCGCACCTATTAGTGGTGAAAGCTGAGGTTGAGGCGCTTCATGAACACAAGCTAGCAAATAGGAATTCAATGCGCGCTCAGTTCGCGGAGCGTCATGAAGCATATCAAGATGCTAAATAGCCGAGCCCTATGGGCACGTGACATCCGCAGTCCAGCGCGCTTTAGATGATGTTGTCACTTCTCGGTATGCCGCTAATTCACTTCTCATGGAATCTTCAGTGATGACAGCGACTATAGAGCATGCCATCGCTGATTGTCGTTCACGTATCTTTGGTCAGGCAACCCCGCGGCTTCCCGGGTACGCTCTGTCCCTAGCGGCCATTACAGCGCTTGTGAGATGGTCTTACCCCAAAGATGAACTTGCGCGTTTATTGGTGCTAAGAGCAGAGGTGGAGGTATTATGGGTTCTCCGGAGGGTTCGTCAAGACAAGGCACTTAGAGAATGTGATGAACACGGGGGTACTCTCGCACTCGCTCGGCGTGAAGGAGGCAAGGGAAAAGTCATGCAAGATATCCGTCGGTTGATAAGCGAAGCCAACTGGGAATTGTCTCAAGCCAACATTCAGTATGACGAGGGGCGTCTGATAGCGGAAGCTGTGGATATGGACATTGCCCGCTGTCGCGCGATGATAGTCGGCTAGGTTGCATGTCGTTTCGGGACAACTTTCCTTGTTGCTTTTGTAGTTCGTTGTCATTTTTTTTGCATCTGCTTTGGGGGTTCTGCCTCTTGTTGACTTTTTTGATGTTCGTCTTAATCGTTACTTGTTGCTAGACTTTCTTTTTTATTGATCCTCTTCATTCTTTTGTCTCGTGGATGTTTCCATGCTGACCTTGGTCTTTAATTCCCAAGTCCCCAGGGTTTCTTTCAAGCTTGCCTTCCCCTTTAGAGGTGCCCTAGATCTTCCTAAGGAGCACCGCTTTTCGCACATCATCATTGATGTGAGTTGACACGTATCGTAACATGCAAAGGGGAGATATGAACGGCTGTTACGTCATAAATTGCGTCATTTCCATTTATATACAGTTTTCGTTTCTTAGTTTGATCACTAGTCTCCTTTTAACTTCTTTATCTCCCTCTTTTGGTTATCATATCGCCTGCATGGCTAATTCTCTTCACGAATACGCGTTATCCTTGGTACCTGTTCCTATGTTGGTCTCAGCGATGTTTAAACGTGATGAATTGAAGCGGCCTTTGCTCGTGAAGGCTGAAATTGAAACGCTTCGAGAGCAGAGAATGGCGAATAAAGATGCCAAGCGCGCGAATTTTAGGGAATGGAACGAGGCGTACCAAGCTGCTCAGCGAGCTAAATCATCAGGTCGCATGTCATTGGAGATCTAGCATGCATTGGATGAGGCTGTTACCGCTCGCGACGCAGCTAATCAATTATTTGCGAACTCTTTGATAATGACGGCTACTATAGATCGTGCCATTTATTATTGCCGTCTCTGGATTTCTGGCCAGGTGGCCTCACCGCTTCTTGGGAATATTCTGACCTTAGCGGCTGCGTCTTCGCTTGTTCCTCATCCTTACCTTAAGGATGAGTTAGCGCGTTTGTTGGTTCTAATGGAAGAAGTAGGTTTGCTATGGATGCTTAGGTTAATCCGCCAGGATAAGGCGCGTAAAGAGTATGATGAGCATGAGGATACCCTCTCGTTTGCTCGCGGGGCCGGAGCTGAAGGAAAAATTATTCGGGACATCCACAAGTTGGTGAATGAATCTGATCAGGATCTTCGCTTGGCTACCGCGTAATGTGACGACGGACGTTTGATGGTGGAGACTCTGGACGCGGATATTGCTCGTTGTCGGGCATTAATAGACGAGTAGATTGCGTGCCCTCCCCTTTATTTTAGTGCCCCGTCCGTGGCTCCGTTGTTATTTTTATACATTTGCTTTGAAGCGTTAATAAGATTTTGATTTTAAATTGGGGTATTGTTCTCTTCTTTCTTTCTTCCCCCCTTTTGTGGTGTCGCTTATCGCCAACTGGGATGGGTTAGTGGTAGTGCCTGTCTCCCCCCTTTCCCCCCCCCTTTTTGTTGAGGGATAGCGGGTTGGGTGAGTGGTGGTAGAACGCGCCTACTCTTCCTCTTCCCCTCCTTTATTTTTTATATATATATTTTATTATTATTTTTTTCTTTGGATCAACGCCCGCCTGCTCCCCTCTTCTTTTTATCGGAAGGATGCGGTGGGATGGGTGGGTGTTGATAAAACACGCCTACTACCCCTTTCTTTTTATCAGAAGGATGCGGTGGGATGGGTGGGCGTTGATAGAACGCATCTACTCCCCCTTTATTTTTATCAGAAGGATATGGTGGGATGGGTGGGCGTTAATGAAACGCGCCTACTCCCCCCCTTTCTTTTTATCAGAAGGATGCGATGAGATGGGTGGGCGTTGATGAAACGCGCCTACTCCCCCTTTCTTTTTATCAGAAGGATGTGGTAGGATGGGTGGGCGTTGTTGGAACGCGCCTACTGCTCCTTTCTTTTTATCAGAAGATGCGATGGGGTGGGTGGGCGTTGATGAAACGCGCCTACTCCCCCTTTCTTTTTATCAGAAGGATGCGGTAGGATGGGTGGGAGTTGTTGGAACGCGCCTACTGCTCCTTTCTTTTTATCAGAAGATGCGATGGGGTGGGTGGGCGTTGATGAACGCGCCTACTGCTCCTTTCTTTTTATCAGAAGGATGCGACCCTTTCTTTATCATAAGGATACGATGAGATGGGTGGGCGTTGGTGAAACGCGCCTACTCCCCCTTTCTTTTTATCAGAAGGATGCGGTAGGATGGGTGGGCATTGTTGGAACGCGCCTACTCCCCCTTGGAATTCCCATAGCCTTTTGTAGATTTGTCATCCGGTTGGGTGCCTTTGGCATTCCCATGGCCTTTTGTAGATTTGTCAGTCGACCGGGATCCTTTGGCATTCCCGTAGCCTTTTGTAGATTTGTCATCCGATTGGGCGCCTTTGGCATTCCCATGGCCTTTTATAGATTTGTCAGCCGACCGGGCGCCTTTGGCATTCCCGTAGCCTTTTGTAGATTTGTCAGCCGGTTGGGCGCCTTTGGAATTCCCATGGCCCTTTGTAGATTTGTCAGCCTATTGGGAGCCTTTGGCATTCCCATGGCCTTTTGTGAATTTGTCAGCCGACTGGGTGCCTTTGGCATTCCCGTAGCCTTTTGTAAAATTTTCAGCCAATTGGGCGCCTTTGGCATTCACATGACCTTTTGTGAATTTGTCAGCCGATCGGGTGCCTTTGGCATTCCCGTAGCCTTTTGTAAATTTGTCAGTCATTTGGGCGCCTTTGGCATTCCCATGACCTTTTGTGAATTTGCATACCGTTGTTGATAACTTACTCTTTATTATTCAGGGCGAGTTCTTCTACATTGACCGATTTTAGGCGTAGAACTTTTTCAACCATTTGTCGTTGATGTGCATTTTGACTTTAGTTTCATTCATTCGCCTAAGCTTATAGTACCCACTTTCTGCTACCTTCCTTATCTTGAATGGGCCTTCCCAGTTTGCAGCAAACTTCCCAGCGCTGGCATTTCTTTACACATGAGGGGAGATCTTTAAGACCAATTCGTCTACCTTGAAGGCTATCTCTTTCACGCTTTGGTTAGAATAATTAGATGTGCGCTTCCTGTAAGCTTCTGTGAATCGTTCCGCTCGTGCTATTCTTTCTTCTATTGTATCTAAATGGGCGAAACGACTTATGTCATCTGGTGTGGTGTGACTAGCCATTGCTACTCTTGCTGATGGAATCGCTATTTCCGCTGGTAATATCGCATCTTCCCCATAAACTAGCGAATATGGCGATGCTCCCGTAGAGCTGCGCTTCAAGATTCTATATGCCCATAATGCGAGTGGTAACTGCTAATGCCATTCTCTATGATGATCATGCACTGTTCTGCTTAAGATCTGGATGAGTGTCTTATTTGTTGCTTCTGCTTGCCCATTCCCCTGGGGATAGTAAGGGGTTGATGTGTGCAATCTTGTGTTGTATTGGCGAAGCAGATCTATTACATCCTTGTTTACGAACGACTTGGCATTGTCTGCCCTGATTATCATTGGCGCGCCAAACCTGTAGATGATATGTTCCTTGATGAACGCAGCCACAGTTGCTCCGGTGTAGTCTTTGAGTGGTATTGCCTCGACCCACTTTGATGCATATTCGGTATCTGTTATTATGTATTTTTGACGTTTTGAAGACATCGAGTTGATGAGCCCTATAAGGTCCAGTCCCCAACTATGGAATGGCCATGGAGTTACTATGCTGTGCAATTGAGTGTGCGGCGCCCGAATCAGGGTTCCATGCATCTGACAACTTTGGCACTTTCGGACATGCTCTGCAGTATCGCTTTCCATGGTTGGACAGTAAAATCCGCCTTCGTAGAGTTGTAGAAACAACTTCCGCATTCCTTGGTGCTCAGCGTCATGAGACCGAGTCATTACTTCCATCGCTTCTTGGTCAGATAAGCATCGTAGCGCGGCGTTACTGTAGCTTCTGCGATAAAGGACACCTTCATGCATGAAGAAACGCGTTCCCTTCTTTTGGATCTTTAGGGCCGTCTGCCTCTCGTTGGGGAGCTTCCTATGTTGGATTAAATCTATGTAGGGTTGCCTCCAATCTGCTCCCTCGACGGTGCAGACTTCCGCAGGCAGTGGTGGAGCCTGACAATCTGCGCAGCCGTCTTGGAGGGTCGCCGCTTGCGCCGACATGCTTGGACAGTATATTCCCAACCTTTGAAGTTTTCTGTAAAGATGAACGGCGCCAGTTTGCCCACACGTCTCCACGTGCAACCTTTGGAGTATGTTTTCCGCTTCTCTTTTATTTACACATCTTGCGAGGGACCCTCCAGCAGCTCGATAGTACAAGGCTCCTTGGATTACCATGAATTTATTTAAGGCTTGAGTAGGCATTACTCTGTCTTCATCCATCCGAGTTAGGTATTCAATATACACTCTCCTCTAATCATCTACTTCCTCGAAGGCTAGGTCTTCTTTCCAGTTGCTGGGCAGCTCTCTTCTTCTTACCGTGACTGTACCCTCTTCTTCGCCATTTAATTGCATCTTGCTTTCCAGTGTTGCTAAGGCATCTGCATGCCGGTTTCCTCTCCTACCCGTATGGTCTAATGTTGACCCCGTCTGGTTCATCAGACTTTGGGCCTCCGCTCGATAAGGTTCTAGGTGCGGCTCTTTGACATGGAAGTCGCCATTCACCTGATTTGTCACTAGTTTTGAGTCGCCTTTGACTTCTATCCTTCCTAAATTGAGCTCCTTCGCCAACCTGAGTCCTAGAATTAGTGCTTCATATTCGACAACATTATTACTGCACGAAAAATCCAATTTGAATGAATGTGAGAGTAAGTCGCCTTGTGGAGCTTCAAACACTACTCCCGCTCCTCCGACGGTGCCATATGACGATATCTGCGAATATAACATGGTCCAAGGTTTGTCGATATCTGCGGTTTCCAATTCCCCAGGTATGTACTCGTGTACCTTATCATCTTCCTCTCCTGGGAACATAGCTATCAGGTCATCTATTGCCTGTCCCCTTACCGTGCTTGGTCGCTGATATTTGAGCTCAAACTCGGACAATTGTAACAACCATCGAGCGGTTCTTCCTGTTAGGATGGGTTTTTAAGCTAGGTAGGCGATGGGGTTTTCCGTGGCCACCACAATGGTCTCATATGTCAGGAGATAAGGGCGTAGCTTATGTATTGCATATATGAAGGACAGACATGCTTTCTCTACGCGCGGATATCTCAATTCCGCATTTCGCAGGACTCGGATGACGTAGTAGATAGGTGACAGATCGTTTCCCCCCATATCTTGTGCAAGAACTGCGCCTATCGCTGAGCTGGTAAATGCCGTATAGAGAAAGAGGGGAATTCCTCGTATCGGGGGTCTGAGTACCTTAGGGCTGATGAGGCATTTCTTTAGTTTCTCGAACGTGGCGCACTTTACTTCTCCCCACACAAAGGATACTTCTTTCTTTAGAAATGTAGCCATTAATTATGCTAAACCAGGCACGAAGCGTCGTATGTATGATATCTGTCCTATGAAAGCTTGTAGTTCTTTTACATTTTCCGGGGGCGCCATGGTTGTGATCGCCTCAACTTTGCTTGGGTTTACTTTGATCCCTTCATTGGTTACCACACAGCCTAGGAAATTTCCCGATGTTACCCCGAAAGCACACTTGAGGGGATTCATTTTGAGCTTGAATTTCCTACATCTCTCAAAGACGGTCTTTAAGTGAGAGGTGTGATCTTCAGCTTCTTGCGTTTTGACCAAAATGTCATCAACGTATGCCTCTACCATTTAGTGTAATAGGTCGTGGAATAGGGAAGTCATGGCGCGCTGATATGTGGCGCCAGCGTTCTTTAGACCGAAAGGCATCACTACATAGTAGAAATTTCTATATGGGGTTTGGAAGGCGGTCTTCTTTGTGTTCGACGGAGCCATCTTTATTTGATTGTAACCACTGAAGCTGTCCATGAAGTAGAATCGATTCTTCCCTCCTGTCGCGTCTAGAGTCATATCGATGTTTGGCAGCGGGAAGTCATCCTTTGGGCACACTCGATTTAGGTCTCTATAATCCACACAACACCTGATCTTTCAGTTCTTCTTTACCACGTGCACGATGTTAGCTAGCCAAGTTGGGTACTGGATGGGCTTGATGAACTTGGCCTTGAGCAACCTTTCCATTTCTTCCTTTATTGCGAGAGTTGTGGCCCTAGGGAACTCCCTGCTTCTTTTCTTTAAGGCTTGAACTCGGGTGACACTCCGAGGTTATGGGCCACGAGATCGCTGTCTAGACCCGGCATTTCTTCATAATCGAAGACGAAGACATCCTTGTAGTCTCTGAGTAATGCGATCAACGCTTCTCTCTCCTCTTCATCCAAGTTCTTGTTTATCATGATGGGGCGCTTGTCCTCTTCTGTTCCTATATTGATCTCCTTCATCCCGTTCATAGTAAGATCTCCAGGCGTTCGCTCTTCCGCAGCCTTAGGGGTCACGTCCATGAGTTGGTCTCACATCTCTTCGTCATCAATTGTGTTGTAAGGTAGTTCCGCTAGACTTTGTTTGGTATCTTTAGAGAGAGCCTCCACTTTGTTTGTCATTATATTGGTGCAATCTTGCACATCTGCGGGTTCCCCTTCAGTCGATTGTTATAAGCGGTAAACATGCCCTCCGTCTAGCTTAGAGAAGCGCTAGAACCTAGGCTGCTCTTCTTGTTTCCTCTTCTTTTCGGTGGGGAAAACCATTCTGGATGGGATAAACACAGACTTAGTCGACTTAGGCTTTTCCTCCTCGCCCCACTTAGGGAGTGGGGTGAGTTGTGCTTCGGGTATCTCATCTGCCTCCTTAGGTTTGTCTTAGAAGACTGCATCCTCCATGTACTCTTCCTATGGATTGAAAGGGTTGCTTGTGGCGGGAATCCGGTATTGCTTGCCTCTCATATTGGTTTTAACACACTGGTGATATGTCGACGCTACCACCTTATAGTTAAGTAGCCATCCTCTTCCGAGCAGTACATGGAACGTCGTGTCATCTTCTAATACATAGAATGGTGTGAGCGCTCGGATAGGGACAACCTTCATGACTAAGTTGACAATTCCAATGGCTGTTTTGATATGACCTCTGAATCCCTTTACTGTTATGGTTCGCATCCTGACTGCAGACCGTTGCACCCCCCAAGATGTCTAACGTGTGCATGGAAATCAGGTTCAAAGACGCGCCTCTATCTACAAAGGCTCTCTTTAGCGGGTGCTTGTTGATGTGCGCGGTTAAGTACAAGGGCCTGAGGTGTTCTCCCGGATAGCAGATGTTTTCGTCTGTAAACACGATCGCCTCCTTGGGGAGAGGGCCATAAGACCTTCCCGCTGCTACAGCCTTTGACGCTTCTTTAATCTGATCCTCGCTAAAGCCGAGAGAATAAAAAACTGTTGAGCTAAAACTGTTTGTGCGAACTTACTGGCCACGCCATCTGTGTTTGTGAATGCAAGGTTCTCCATTTCGACCTCACACGCCTCTTCCTCATCGTCATCCCAATGTCTCCAGCCATCTCCACTCGGGTCATGAGAGAGCATCATGACTTGGTGTTGAATCGCCTTACCACCTTCGGGCTTACTCATCTCGATTTCACCTATCTCTAGCTCCCTTTGGAACATTCTTCGGAGGTTGTAGCAATCGGTTGTGGGATGATGTATCATGCGATGGTAGTGATAGTACCTAGCGTCGTTCTTTCTATGGTGCCAGGATCCGTTTTTGTTGGAGGAAACTGGGTTTCTTTGTTTGCTATCCATTGTTCTAACAAACCCACAATCTGATCTTTACTGCAAGGTAAGGGCGGGGGAAGTGTTTGTGTGCTCCATCCTTCCTGGTTATTGTTCGCGCGAGTATTCCTAGGCACGGTTGACACGGTATTGACTGTATTGCGCCAGGCGTAGTCTGAGTTATGCTCTTCGACATAATCAACAATTCTTGCCGCTGCTTCTTCTAACTCGACAAATGTCTGGAATCGGAAGTTGACCAGGCTTTTCTTAAAGGATGGCGTCATTCCGCGTACACAGATCTCCACTAGCGCTTCTTCTTTGACGTCCTCGTGGCAATCTAAGGTGAGGAGACGGAACCTGACGATGTACTTCCCTATTTCTTCACCTAGGCGCTGGTTGCACTTGATCAGATCTATAGTGGTGACTTTTTTTTTTGCTGAATAAAAATTTCTGAGGAAGAGAGTGGACATGGTCAACCATGAGATAATGCTTCCTGACTTTAGGTTGTCATACCAACTGAACGCTGTGTCAGTTATCGACTTTGGAAACTCCCTCAAGCATAGCTTCTCATTAGTTGCGTGGTCGTTCATAGTAGATATGAATCGTCTAAGGTGCTCCCGCGCTTTCCCTTGACCATTGTAAATCTTGAATTTCGGCGAAGTATAATCTTCTGGGTACTGGTATTCTGTGACTCCGGAGGAGTATGGGCTAGCCATGAAGTCATAGTTGTCCTGCTTCACAACTCTATAGTTTGTCTCCAAGTACTTAGCCATCGCCTCATGTGTCATAGCTATAAGTTCTTCTTCCTTTTCTCCCAAATCTTCCATCGCTCCTTTGGTATTTCGCTCAGCGCTGGCCACCTTCAGAAGTATCCTGAGCTCTTGCTCTCTGCGGACGTGGTCCTCTAGCTATTTTTGCATCTCCTTCAGAGAAGGCTGTATATGTGGCATGTTCTCGACTCCCTACTGTTTGCTTTTCTCGTGTGGAGCGTCTGGTCTTCTCACCTATGTGATTGGGTCCGACACTATCCCTACTCTCTCGCTTTCGGGGTTAAGTGGCGGGTCATTTGGTTGGTTCTCTACCGCGCCTGAGCTAACGCCTCTATGTGTATCATGGTAAGCTAGGCACGAGCCTCTGGGTGTGGTCGCCAAATGTTGAGGGGTGAATTTAGTTTTGGTTCTACCCATCCTAGCTACACCAAGTGACCTCACTTTACCAGGAATAGTAAGAGAGAGAGTTGGCTTTCAATTGTACCTTGTCCTTCTTTATATAGACTTTCCCAAAAGTTCCTCCTTTTATGACATCATGACACATGTCCTAAACCTACTTAATTACTCCTAATGCCATTCCTTAACATAACCTCCTCCTTATTTGTTAATCCCTTCCTTGTCCTTCTCACCTCATGGGTATTTTCTCATTGAACTTGGGCCTAGTCCCCAAGTCCCCATGTCTCATACTAGGCTTAACTACCCTCTTAGGGGCACCCCGAACCCGTTTAAGGGGTATTATTTTTCATGTATCAACAGTAACCACAACAAATTAATCGAGATATTTCCCACTAATTAACTGCTAATATAGCGGTAGTAAGGATCGTGCCCAAAAAGAGCTGTGTAATTGATATGTTATTTAGATTGCAAAATAAGATAAAACAAAAGGGGATTGGTTTATGAAATAAATAAAAAGAATAAAAAAAGAATAAGATAAAAGGGATGATCAAGGAGTCCTTCGTCGTTACCAAACGTCGACTCAATAGTATACTTATCTATCTTCGTTAGAACCATTCATCACCAACCGTAGGAAAGCAGCTAGAGCAGTGCTATCCCCAAAGTTCCTCTTGTAACTGGATACCAAAGCGCTCGCATATCAAGTTCTATCCAACCTAACCACCAAGTAGTAGCGCACTCAAGGTGTAACCTAATCGGAAGCTTTAAGTTATGTGAACTTAGGTTGATCCTAGTAGTTAGACTCTTATTGCAAGGTCCACTTACTGGTGTTTTCCTCACACACGATTGCTCCACGAAATCCCTATGCGAGGTCTCACGTTATCTACTTGTGTAAGGATTATTCAATAATTACACGGATATCCTAACCCTTTACTAGCAATAGAATGATCAATAGATTAATCCAGCGTGCATTCCAAACAATCTAATTAATCAATCATAAACACGGAAACAGTGAAAACAAACGATGATGATAAAAACTCCAATTTGATTTATATAACCAAAAAAGCTTCACGCTAGCACATTGAATTCTTCCTCAATCAACAAAGGTTTAGCTACACATGATTACAAAAGAATGGGTTCCCCCTAAAGGGGTGAACCCTAGGTTTTGATGTAAAAGATGTAATATGGGAGGTGTAAAATATTTGGAAGATGATAAAAGATATAAAAGATGATGTTCTTAAGGCTATGGATGTCTTCTTATATAGATTTATCAAAGTTATGCTTTAGAATCCTTCCGAGACCGTGTTTACTTGAGATAGAAGTCAATTTCGCGTCCAAATATGTCCCAGAAAGTTGTCAGGTTTGGCTTATAACTTGCCGACCTTTCCCGGACGAACCTGACAAGTGAATTTTACTCCAGGCGAGTGTTAGGTTCGGCTCACTTGATAAGATTATTTTTGAGCCGAACATCCTCCTGTATACTCTTCGAAAATATTGATTTTTAAGCTCCAGGTTCGGCTTACTCGAGCTGATGAAGTTATCAGCTGAACCTCTCTCTGTAACTTCAAGTTTCAATCTTGTTTTTCCTATAACTTCTTCGTCCGAACTCGGAATGACCTCATTATTTTTGCGTTCTTTTCGTATTCTCGTTCTCTTCAAGATGGTGATAAGAACTCTTAGATTTGAATGAGTTGAATTTGGACTTTGGCCCTTTTACATCGATAGACTCCACTTCCTTGCTCATTTAAGCACATCGTAGCTCCTTTTTGGATGATTCACCTGATATGACACATAAACTAGAAAGTAATCATAATAACAAGTAATATGCAAGAATTATAGCTAAAACAAGTATGGAATTGACATTCTAAATATTTAAATTAAGCACTTATCAAATTTCCCCACACTTAGCTTTTGTTTGTCCTCGAGCAAACTACCTAAAGTACAACAACTCCATTTCGTCGAGGATACGGATGCACTTAGCTAATGAAACATGCCTTTAAACCGCTATGTGTCCCTAGTGGACGAGTTATAGTCTCGTGAGGGCTTACAAGAGATATACCCACAAAAGCTACTCCAACTTCAAAGCGTTCCAGCGTCCCAAGCATCAAAAAAGCTACGAGGACATAGAGTTTTTGCATGATAGTAATAAGAAGTTAGAAATACCAAAGAACATATTCTTATTCTTAAATGTTGAGTGAGAAATAACCACACCATAATGAGAGAACGCGTGTTTGAGAGCAATCAATAAGCATTTCGCCCCGACTTCTGCCTCACTTAAAATGATTTTATGATAATTGCACTCAATAAGACGGCTTTTTTATGGGTCTCATATGTGTGCAGGTAGGAATGAAGAGAGAAATCCTATATACGTTGAATGGTGGGAAGGAAACCTTCCGAATTATATCTGGAGACCCCACAAGATCGTGGGAAATAAAAGACTTTTTCTGATGATCTCTAAGAAAGGAAATCAACCATTATTGCGAGGATGGGAGTACTTACCACCTTCACATCCGATCGGCAATAACGAAAGCACCACTCTCACAGCATCCAATAGAAACGTAGTCTTCCGCTCGTCTTCTTCATCTTCTCGGTCTTCGTCTTCAACTGTTGATGATAAACTCTTGAACTTCGTAGAACTTTGACACTTTGTAACTCTTTTCCTCAAATTCCTTGTTTCTTGAAACTTTTTTATGTATTTTTTTCCCCACGACTTATTAAATAAATAAAAACAAAATAGCAAAAATTTCTCGTCTTTTTTTTTTCGATTTTTTTTTTCATTTTTTTTTCAAGACAAGAAATATAATACAAAAATAACAATGAAAATGCCCATGGAGAAGTACTTTACCGCTTGATTCTTCACAACTTCTATTATCTCGTATCATAAACTTCAATAACTCTCATCTTTTGATTTTCTTCGCTCTTGTACTTAAATCTTCAATTTGGATATAGAATTCCGCTCCTTATGTGTAAGTTTTCAACATGTATGTACAAATCTGCTCATTGTATGTTGCTTTACTCGGATATGAAATTTTCTTTTCCTTGTATTGTTGCTTGTAAACCTTAAACGTCCTCAACTTTCCTTGTAGATTTTGATGTCGCTCCCTTGTTAATGATGATATGTTTCTATGGAACTGTTGTTGGCGAGAGAGAGAATGGTTCTAACTGCAAATCAAACTACATGAAGGTGGTTTTCATCTATAGACGTCACCATCATGATTGACAAAATTAGCACTCAAGAGATCAAAAATAGTGCTGAAAATGGTGTGAAGTTTGGTAGCTCACCATTCTACCCGGAATTAACGTACGGTGACACACACTCAGAAGAAAGCTCTTTAGTCATCTACAAAGAATTTTTGTTATGGTGCCTCTGTTGATTTGAATATAGGTAGTCTCCACTAATGATTGATCAGCAACTCTAATAATGCATTTCCCTCTGCACCTCATTTGCCACCGGCATGATTAAATCCATTATTTAACACTCTAACAAGTAAGAAATCCGAACGTAGTTCCCTAACACTTCCAAGTTCAGTTATGTCAGTCAGAATTCTCTATGTAAACATACCTAGAAGTATGCTAGTGACTCTAAAATCTCTACAAGTTGAAGGTTTTTTATGCAAATATTTACA
Organism: Papaver atlanticum; assembly: GCA_023531105.1. Taxonomy (NCBI): domain Eukaryota; kingdom Viridiplantae; phylum Streptophyta; class Magnoliopsida; order Ranunculales; family Papaveraceae; genus Papaver; species Papaver atlanticum. The sequence continues at coordinate 18,972,872 of JAJJMB010002020.1, read as the reverse complement.
AAATTTTGAAAAACTCTATATGCAAAATATCCAAACACTCCCCCACACTTAAACTCTACATTGTCCTCAATGTAATTAACTCATCCTAAGTAAAATCAAGGTGGGAAATCCTAATATGATATGCAGAAGAATAAAAATAAAAACAAAAGGATAGAAAATACAAAACCAATGGGTTTCCTCCCATTCAACGCTTAGTTTAACGTCCTCAGCCTGAGCCTCTTGTTATCGTCTGTAAACAAACAATCTGAAAATATGGTGGTCTGCCCAGAAAACAATCTGAAATTCTAATAACAGCTTCACAAAAATGTTAGCATAAGACATGAATATTGAAGCTATCACTTTATTGAAGTTTCCCCCACACTTAGTCCTTTCTACACTCGGAAGTGGATAGAGAACATATAATTCGGGAACTTCAAAAGGTTCTTCAGCTTGGTGAACCTGCACAATTCTAGAATCAAACACATCAAGTGGTGGATACTTAGAAGCAAAATAATCTATTAAAACTTTGGAAGCACACAACTCCAATCCTAAGTAAGGTATTTTCCTAAAAGTTGGGTTAACAACTCTTTGAGAATCTACTTTAATTGGATGGAAAGGATCAATAGATATAGAATTATGTAAAGGATTAGACAAACCTTGTTCGAGATCCTCATATTTTATCTCTAGTGAATTATTTACCTCAAGTATATCGCGGTCCTCTATCGAACTCTTAATTTCTGCTTCAACAAAAATCTCAGCATCATTGACAAGCTCAATTGGGTCTTCCACAACTTCAATCAATTCGGTTACTTTCTCAATCTCAATTTCCTCAACACTCTCATTATCGGAATCAGAATCTTATCCCATAAAGTCTAGTTCATTGGTGCAAATCCTAAAATCTTTGCTTGTGTACGTTACACCATTGATAACAACGGTTATGTCATATCCATTCTCCTCTTTTTGAATAGGAGAATAATCGTAATTATGATCCAGAGTTGAAATAACATTACCATTATTGCAAGGATTTTCCAAAGGTTTCTCATCTTCATCAGAGTCTTCGTCAACCTCATAATCTTCAATATCCTAACGACGCTGAAGTTCCGATCGTATTACCTTGTTAATTTCTTCGAGAGTCTTTTCATATGCTCCAGCTTATTTTAACTAATCATATTTCTTAGAAAGTTTTCTGGTATTAATACGTTTTCCACCATTATTCATGATGGAATTTTCAGACCGTATCTCTTCTTTTGACATAAATGAAGAAAGAACATGATAAAGAGGAGTAGGTCTTTCCAAACTCTATGTCATCTTCACATTACTAGAAAACAACTGATCATAAGTATAACTATCCTCCCATCCCTGTGATTGCTCACTTACATACCCGTCATAAGGTTGTTGATATGTATGAGAGTATCCATAATGCTCCGTAGGGTATGGTTGGTAGTTGTTATATGAAGGATATTGAAATCCATATTGATTACCACTATTATATGTTGATTGATCTTGTGCTCCGTACATATTATGTCCGTAAGGAAACATGAAGACTCACAAGAAAGAGAAAATCAAAACAAAAATAATAATAAGCTAAACAAATAACAAATCAATTAACAACCGCTTCCCCGGCAGCGGCGCCAAAATTTGATGCGTGTCATAACAACAACAAATTAATCGAGATATTTCCCACTAATTAACTGCTAATATAGCGGTAGTAAGGATCGTTCCCACAAGAGCTGTGTAATTGATATGTTATTTAGATTACAAAATAAGATAAAACAAAGGGGGATTATTTTATGAAATAAATAAAAAGAATAAAAAGAGAATAAGATAAAAGGGATGATCAAGGAGTCCTTCGCCGTTACCAAACGTTGACTCAATAGTATACTTATCTATCTTCGTTAGAACCATTCATCACCAACCGTAGGAAAACAGCTAGAGCAGTGCTATCCCCAAAGTTCCTCTTGTAACCGGATACCGAAGATCTAGCATATCAAGTTCTATCCAACCGAACCACCAAGTAGTAGAGCACTCAAGGTGTAACCCAATCAGAAGCTTTAAGTTATGTGAACTTAGGTTGATCCTAGCAGTTAGACTCTTAGTGCAAGGTCCACTTACTAGTGTTGTCTTCACACACGATTGCTCCATAGAATCCCTCTGCGAGGTCTCATGTTCTCTACTTGTGTAAGGATTATTTAAAAATTACACTGATATCCTTGTAATGACCCTCCCTTCCACCGATACTGTACCCATTGGCCACTGGGGTTATCCGGTAGTGTGGGGTTTTCAACGGGCATCGCTGCAGTTATCCAGCATCAACTTCCCGGGAGGTCACCCATCCCTGGATTACTCCCGTCCGAGCACGCTTAACTGCGGAGTTTTCTGCTAACTCTGGAGTCAACTGTGCTGAAAAGGCCTCGGTATAATATAGATGTTCCTTGTCTCCTATGAGAGCAATATCTGTCATAATCCCCCAGCATACTCCCCCACCTGAGCACAAGCGAATGACCCCTAATTGTATCCCAACTAACACCGATATTGTTCCCACTTACCCACTGCAGTTATCCAGCAGTGTGGGATTTTTAACGACACTACTGCGGTTATCCAGCAGCAGCTTCCCGACAGGTCACCTATCCTTTGACTACTCCCGGCCGAGCACGCTTAACTGAGAAGTTGTTTTCCACAACTCAGTCAAGTGTACCCATCAGGCCTCGGTGTTAAGAAAGGACAAATCATTACTTATATTCCAATCGCCAACCACTGCCGAATATCGGTGTTGATGGTGGGTTTTAGTTCAGGGAAAAAATTGTAAAACCCTATATTTTGTATACCTGCTTTCTGCAAAGAAGTAGAGCTGCCAAGAAGATAATGAGTGTCTATACCTCTCTGCTTACACATGAACTATGTAGTTTAATACCTATGAAATTTATTTAGAATAGTATTGGTGCATGTAGCAACAATCCCAAGTATTCAATAAATTTTATTAATCTCCCACCTGCATTATTCACTAAATGCATAGCTTGCTGAGCATTTTTTCTATGCTATGTCCATGGATGAACTCTTAATATTGACATGATATGATAACTAATGTTCGTTCGCAGCTGAGCAGCATGAGTTTCCCCAAGATGTCAGGATTAAGATGTGCATGAAAATACTCAATTAGAGACACGTTGCGCCTACGCTCTGAGATAAAAAAAAATTAGTGATTTTGTGTCAACACGCAAAACTCACCAAAATTGATTAATTTTGTGTCATCTCGCAAAATTCAAATTTCTAACCTAATTTTATCAATTTACAAAAAAATAGGTTTTTGCGGTTTGTGCAATATCTCGATCCCTATTGGTCGAGACTAAACCTAAGAAAACTAGGAAATTGATCCATCATGGAACTAGTAGGAGCATATCCTACCAGAAACGGTAAAAGAGGAAACCGTGACTAGAAGCCGTGGCAGAAAGGGCTTGGCCGCGCCACTTGGTCGACCAATTTTCCCTAACTCGAGCCTCCTTTGGCCGGCCTTCCTTCTTCTATTTTGTTGTCCGCGGGCTCCTCTTCCCATCAGAAAATAAAATCGCTCCAAATACGCAGCCTACACTTTTAATTAAAGGTGGCCGGCAGCCCGTCTTTGGCTTTGACCAATCATATCTCTTCAACTTGGTCGGACGATATCCAAAAGGTCACCAAAGATTGGACGAACAGCTGGGATCATTTGGTATATAATTTGAGTATGATAGATACATGCCAAAAGTTTCGTATGGATGTCTAGTATAACATACTAAAAAATTACATCAATCGGATTAACAAGCTAAAAGATACCGCTTAAAAGGCGAGCTAGGTCATGGCTGAAAACTGACAGAATTCCTCCTGAATTCTTCCTGAGTTTTTTTACTGTCAGGCTGTTTTCACCTCCTAAACGAGCTCAATACCTAAATATTCCCAAGAAGAAAGATAGGAAATTCTTTTTTGATAAGAATAGAGGGGAGTATCATCAAAATTTGAGTTTGTATGAGAATTCTACAGCAGTTTTAGTGAGGGTCTCGCATCTGAATTTTTTGATTACGAAATTTCATGAATTAACACAAACTTCTGCAAATCATCTCAGCCATCCAACTTGGATAGCCAATTTAACCGGTTTAGATTTAATTTGGGCCAACCAATAGGATGTCAAAATGGCTACCAACCATCATTCTCCTATAGGGACCGACCACCACATCTTTAATGTACATGGATAGCTCCTGGCAGCTGCTCAAATATGACCGCCCGCCGCCTAGCTTGCGCGTGATTGGTCAAAATAATTAGGTTTTGCAAGCAAGACCCACTCAGCAACTTGCTACATATTTTCCACGAAAATACTCAAGACATCAAACATGTCACAAACTGGGGGATGTTCATTAGGGTATTGGTCTGGCGGTTTACAGCATGCGGCGTGCAACACGCCCATTATGAGAAAGTGTAAGGAAAGGCGGACAATTGATAGCAGTAAAGGAGCAGTGAGTGTAAATCTTACCGGTCTTCCCTTCATGACAGGGACATGATTTTCACCACTTTTACACGATCCCCACTTCTCCACTACTTAACTACCTCCACTTCCTACGAGATCAGGGTGATCAACTATGACTTGTATAAATAGATTTTCAATCTATTTCAACCAACAACAGTTTTGGTTATCAATACAAGTATCCAGAAAACACCAAGAACTTATAGGTTACATTCCACAAGCAAGTTCCACATTCTGATACAAGTCATAAAACAACCACACCTTCATAATTCATCATTCTGATCTCAACACCTTCTTCGCTTCCCTCCATAAGATCAACCCTTTTCCTTCAGTTTGTGACCGAAGCAAGACTGGAACGGCCATTTCTTGGTTTAGTCCAAAATTGTACAGATTGATCTCTCGAATCTAAAGTACTCCTGTGCAGTACATTTGTTTAGGGTTTAGATTCGTTTCTCGGTGGCACACCCAATTTACCATTTCCAGCAGAATCAGTTTCTACCCCAAAACAATCGGGGTATTACAATACCACCACCTTAAATTGGAGCCGTCCTCGGCTCCAGAATATATATACAGGCCCAGATCTCCAACGTTCCATGCCTCTCATCAAAAGTATCAGGACCAACCCCGTCCAGCGTACCTTCCCACCTTCGGCAGGTGACCCGTACCATTTATAATGACCCGCTGTTCCACCGATACTGTCCCCACTTGGCCACTGGGGTTATCCGGCAGTGTGGAGTTTTCAACGGCCTCGGTATAATGTAGATGTTCCTTGTCTCCTATGAGAGCAATATCTGTCATAATCCCCCAACATACTCCCCCACCTGAGCACAAGCGAACGACCCCTAGTTGTATCCCAACTAACACCGATATTGTTCCCACTTACCCACTGCGGTTATCCAGCAGTGTGGGATTTTTAACGACACTACTACGGTTATCCAGCAGCAGCTTCCTGAGAGGTCACCCATCCTGTGACTACTCTCGGCCGAGCACGCTTAACTGAGAAGTTTTTTTCCACAACTCAGTCAAGTGTACCCATTAGGCTCGGTGTTTGGAAATGACAAATCATTACTTATATTCCAATCGGCACACCACTGACGAATATCGGGGTATTACAATCCTAACCCTTTACTAGCAATAGAATGATCAATAGATTAATCCAGCGTGCACTCCAAACAATATAATTAATCAATCATAAACCCTGGAAACAGTGAAAACAAACGATGATGATAAAAACTCCAATTTGATTTATATAACCAATACAGCTTCACGCTAGCACATTGAATTCATCCTCAATCAACAAAGGTTTAGCTACACATGATTACAAAAGAATGGGTTCCCCCTAAAGGGGTGAACCCTAGGTTTTGATGTAAAAGATGTAATGTAGGAGGTGTAAAAGATATGGAAGATGATAAAAGATATAAAAGATGATGTTCTTAAGGCTCTGGATGTCTTCTTATATAGAACTCTCAAAGTTAGGCTTTAGAATCCTTCCAGGACCATGTTTCCTTGAGATAGAAGTCAATTTCGTGTCCAAATATATCCCAGAAAGTTGTCAGGTTTGGCTTATAACTTGTCGACCTTTCCCGGACGAACCTGACAAGTGAATTTTACTTCAGGAGAGTGTTAGGTTCGTCTCACTTGATAATATTACTTTTGATCCGAACATCCTCATGTTTACTCTTCGAAAATATTGATTTTTAAGCTCCGGGTTCAGCTGACTCGAGCTTATGAAGTTATCAGCCGAACCTCTCTCTGTAACTTCAAGTTTCAATCTTTTTTTGCCTATAACTTCTTCGTCCGAACTCGGAATGACCTTATTATTTTTGCGTTCTTTTCATATTCTCGTTATCTTCAAGTTGTTGTTAAGAACTCTTAGATTTGAATGAGTTGAATTTGTACTTTGGCCCTTCTCCATCGATAGACTCCACTTCCTTGCTCATTTAAGCATTTCGTAGCTCCTTTTTGGATGATTCACCTGATATGACACATAAACTAGAAAGTAATCATAATAACAAGTAATATGCAAGAATTATAGCTAAAACAAGTATAGAATTGATATTCTAAACATGTAAATTAAGCACTTATCATTACACACAAATGAAATGTGACTTCATTTAGATATGGGTAACCGTACCTAAACGTGTACACCTTGTTGGCTCAACAATAGTTAACCGAAGTTATCCATATGAACACTTTCATATCAACCTTGTTCATCTTAATCACAACTAGTTCAAATGACTCAAATGAAACTAGTTATAGAAATGTTCAATTGTTTATATTCTCATAGAAGTATACAAAACAATTGAAGCAAAATCGATTTTGATTCACTCGAATCAATCCATGAAAATTATAGACACGGTTTGCAAAAGATTACATTCCTTATTAAATAAATATATTTGTTCATGAACAACCGATTTTAGAACTGTTGATGGTGGTTTTCGGTTAAGGGCTAAAATTGTAAAACCCTGTATTTAATGCGCCGTTGCTCTGCAAAGAAACTGAGCCATTTAAAAGTGATGAGTGCCCAGGCCTCTTTACTTACATATGTATTGAGCACGTCAGTATGTTTATATATATAAAATTTATCTAGAATGGTGCATGTAGCAACAATCCCAAATATTCTATAAATTTTATTAATCTCCCGCCTGCATTATTCGTTAATGTATGGCTTATTGAGTATTTTCCTATGCTATGTACCCCAACTGAACTATTAATTTTTATATGACATGACAATTAGTGTTCATTCGCAGCTGAGTAGCATGAATTTCCCGAAGTATCAAGATTAAGGTCTGCATGAAAGTACTCAGTCAGAAGACGCGCTGACTGCTCTCTGAGAATAAAGTTAATCAACACATAGAATTCATCAAATTTGATCAATTTTGTGACAATTCGCAGGATTCAAATTTTAACCTAATTAATTTGTAAAAATTAGTTTTTTGGCGGCCTCCGCAATATCTCGAACCCTGTTGGTCGAACTAAACCTAGGCAAGCTAGAAAATTGATCCATCATGGAGCTAGTAGGAGCAAGGTCCTGCCAAAAATCAGTAAACAAGAAATAAAGAGGAACTGCGGCAGGTAAGAGCAGCGGAAAGAGGAGGCGTGTCCGCGCCACTTGGCCGACCGATTTGCTTCAGCATGCGCCACCTGTGGCCGGTTGGCCACGCTCCATGTTGCTGCTTGACGACCCCTTTCCCATCGACCAATCAGATCGCTTCAAACGCGCCACATGAACTTTTAATTAAAGTTGGAAATTGGTTGGTCGACGCGCGTAATTCCTTAAGGAATCTAATATAGGCTGCCCATGACAGTCTTAAAACGATCACGGCCGTACGTTTTGGCCAGTAATTTTATCAAGTCTAGCCACTTTTTAACACGGCCGGACAAGCACCATCATGTGAACCGGCGGGCCTATTAATGCTTAAGCCAATCGAAATTAAAAGTTCGTGTGGCGCGTTACGAGAAAGTGTCAGGAAAAAACGGACAGTTGATAGCACTAAAAGAGTAGTGGGTGTAGGGCTGGCCGGTCATCCCTCATGATAGAGAGGTGATGGTCACCACTTTCACACAATCCCCACTTCTCCACTACTTAACTGTCCCCACTTCCTATGAGATCAGGGTGCGCTTAATCATGACTTGTGTAAATAGGTCTTCGACCTATTTCGACAAAAAACAACAAGTGTTATCAACACAAGTATCCAGAAGCCACATTCTGATACAAGTCATAAAACAGTCACACCTTCGTCCCGATTTCAACACCTTCTTCGCTTCCCTCCCTAAGATCAACCCTTCTCCTTCATTTTGTGACCGAAGCAAGACTGGAACGGCCATTTCTTGGTTTAGGCCAGGATTGTGCAGATTGATCTCTCAAACCAAAACTACTCTCGTGCAGTGCATTTTTTTAGGGTTTAGATTCGTTTCTCGGCGGAACACCCAAATTTACCATTTCCAGCAGAATCAGTTTTTACCCCAAAACAACTGGCGACCACAGTGGTAGATTAATCTCTCAGTTGCGAAGTTAATTTCTCGATTTTCATTTGAATCTTCCCAATTTCAAGATGGTGGAGGAGCCATAGGAATCCAACCCCCTATTACCATTATTGATTTAATGGAGAGATAAGAAGTTCTCGTTAAGGCTAAGACAGACATGGCTACAGAAAGAGGTACTTACTTTCCTCAAGACACTAACGGAGCATCTACCACAAGAATCACGTCAACCCCAAATGGAGCCAATAAGGAGTACTTTTAATACTCCCGGTGCAAGAACCTCAGCAGGGCGCGTCTTTATAGATGAAGAGGCTCGTTTTGCTCTTGAACGTTCATTGGAAAGAAATCAGCCATCCAATTTCATCACGCGTGAGGATCTGGAATGACTTCTCCAAAATCAAAGCAAAGAAAACCCGGTAGACCTGCACCAGCATCAACCTACTTATCCTCCTGATGTGCAAAGAGTTCCTCTCCCGAGAGGATACTCTTCTCCTCAATTTTCCCTTTATGATGGTACTGATAACGCTCGTGAACACATCTCTCGTTTCTGGAATCCTTAGGAGAGCACGAATACAATCACGTCCTCCGCCTAAAATAATTTTCAAAGTCACTTACCGGAAGAGCGTACACATGGTACAAAAACATTGCACCAAACAACATATCCAACTGGTGTGAGATGGTTACCGCTTTCACAATAAAATTTTCTTCGTGTCTGAGAAAATCACCTTCACGGACTTGGGAAGAATGTTTCAACAAAACAATGAGCATCCAAATGATTATGTCAAGAGATTCAGGATTCAGGCACTGGATTGTCACGACCCAAATGTGACTGAACAACAGTTGGTGGAGTCATGCATTAACGGTATGGTTTCCATCTATCGCGCTTTACTGGAGAACCTGTGCTTCCAGACATTCTATGAACTCCATGAAGCTGTTAAGCGGTCGGCTACAACAACACCAGCACTGTTGGAAAGAACTAGACCAGCCAAAAGTGAAGATGCATGCGAAACTCGAGGAAACAGGTGCCTCATCAACAAGCAATATAATACCGGTCCCTCTGTAAGCGTAGTGGGTGAAGGAGGAAAGAGGAAATCTCCAGCAGCGGAACAACAACCCAAACGTGCAGCACCAGCGCAATAGACAACTCAAACCCGGAAGGTCGCGGCTAAGACCCCTGTACAACAACAAGAAACTGGAGATGCTGCTCCAAACTTCCCATTTCCAATTGAGGAAGTAATTGAAATCTTGGAAGCATGGATTCAAGATGATGCCATTAAGCCACCTCCTCTCAGACGTCCACCAACCGAGGAAGAAATGGCAAATCCCAAATATTTCCGTTACCATAGGTTCGTCAATCACCCAACCAGTGACTGCAACAAACTGAAATGCATTTTCAAGGAGAAGGTAGATCCAGGAGAAATTCAATTGGGCACCGAATGAGTTCACAGAGACCCTCTTCCCGTCAGGAGCTGCATGATTTCTGGGGACTCCATCCATAAAACCTTACAGTCTATGATGGAGCATCTATGTAAGATTATGTATTTCTCCAAGGCGCAGCGTCAAGACATATTTGCATCCCTCAATCGTATTGTATCAAGCAAGCGGCTGTTTCCATCCAGGGAATTCGTTCCCAAACCCTGACCTTTCCTGGAAAACACAACTGATAGATGCAATTTGGGACTCCTAACCACTGCTCACTTGAAGGATGTCGAGTTTGAAAGAACACTGATTGACACGGCCTCTGACTTCAACATTATAACCATCAAGACTCTGAGAGCCGCAAGGATTTCAAAGTAGGAAGCCGTTCACTATCCAACCATAATCAAAAACTCAAAAGGAGAGTCCGGAGACACTTACGGGTACATCAATCTCGAAATCAGGGTGGGAGATGCTCTAACACATGCCAAATTTCATTTATCTAAAGAGTACCCAAATTATGATATGGTCCTAGGGCGCTCATGGATACACGAAAATAAGGCGAAGCTAAGAGTATGTCCTTTGACAGTGTCTATACCTGAAAGGGTCTCCAGCAAGCCATCTAATCCTGAAGACTATTTGTTGTCATATCAACACCTCGCGAATGTGACGCAGCTACCTGAAGGGAGAGCATCAGCATTTATTCGCTGATTCCGGACACAAGTAAGTCTTATTGAACAACCCTTTTTGCGACCAGTCACTCCTCCTTCCGCCAAGGATTGGGGACTCGATCCGATTGTCAACCCAGCCGTTACTAGGAGATGTGAATGGGATGCTGGTCCTTTCAAGTATTTTATCAAGAGTTTAGAAGATGTCACAGTCAAAGATGGGGAATCTAAGAATTAATTAACGGTGCAACGCCCAAACCCATTTCAAGTTGGAAATCTGGTAATGAGAGTTGCTTCTCAACCGGCTCCGTTTGATTCCGCAGAAGGGAAAGACGAGCGGTACCTAGTGGTAGAAGTTATTTTGGGAGGTTATTGCAATCTTATCAATGCAGACAAGCTAGAAGGTGTAGTAATATACACCCGGTGGCTCAAACCCTTCAATACCTAAGATGTCACGCCGCCCTTTCCTCCAACATTCCTTTTAGTGTTTCCTCTAGCAATTTCCCTTTTAATACAATATTTGTAATTCATCCAAAATGATTGCACTGCTTGCATTCGTAATTAGGGTTTCAATTTATCAGTTAATCAAAGTATCATTTCCCTTTTAGAAATCTCTTTACTCCTGAATCATCTAAAGGAAAAGTCTCGAGTAAACCCAAACCCTCATAAAATCATTACCCATTGATTCAAAACCAGAAAAATAAAACCATGAAAGAGACATCTTGTATCTTTCAAAAATACCAAAGAGGGGAATACATAAAGGAAGCGAAAGAGCAAGGTGACCAAAGGAAATCATCAAGAAGCCAGTACATGATTTTAGGGAAAGCGTCCTTCATACCCTGAAGTGCAGCCTGCTTCAACGAAGAAACGACCTCTCAATCACTACCTCCCGGAATCACGAAGTAGCGAGCTAGCGCATGTGGTACTCCCAGATTGCAACTACTTCTTCAGACGTGTCCAATCACGTCACACGCGCTATTAATTAAAAATAGAGCCTCCACACCTAACAAATACAGCTCTTGGATCTCCTTTGAATAGAAGCACAACACACGTGATATGCAAGGGTAATATCAAATGGAAGTTACAGGTTCGTGTCCGAATCCTCAATTTTCATCATTGCATCCCCTACTTCAAGTTGTTGTTATTAGGGCTACATATAATAAATATCATCGTAGAACCGATCACATGAAAATAAAACACATCACCACTTACGTATGTTGCCTTCCCATCGGCCACGTCGCCTCGGTAGAATGGGGAGATTCTATTGTAACCCTACCGGAGAGTACTACATCTAGAGTTTCAAGATACCGCAATCTTTCTAAGAATTTGGATTTCTTATCGGGAGGTTTCATTCACTCATCCAACTAGAAACATAAAGTTATGAAAGTAACACGAATAAAGAACTATTATTTGATAAAGTCCAGGCTCCAGTCAAATAAACAAAAACCACTGAATACTAAAAAGCGTCTACAAGCTACGAAAAGATGTTCATCTATGAAAGGAAATAACGCAGTGGGAAATCTAGTTATCAGCATTAACACAGGGATCAATGGCGCCTTCACTGGAGTCCTCATTGGAAGCTGCTTCAACATATTCTACAGATGCCGCTCCCATATCCTCTCCAGAAGCCGCCTCAACCTCCCATTCATAAGCTGCTTCAGCATCTTTCTTAGCAGCCGCTTCAAAATTCTCTCCAGAAGTCACTTCAACATCTTCTCCAGATGCCGCTCCTTACACTCTTCGAAGCTGCCCCGACATCCTTTTCAGAAACTGCTCCAACAGCCTTTTGAGGATGTTCCGGTTCGTCCACATCAGAGTCAAGAATTATGACGCCGTTATGAATAGGGTAATAATGTTTATTTTCACTTGGAGGTTGCTTGTGTTCAATCCTTCGTCATTTTAATCGAGCCTTGAATCTTTCATCTCTGGTACTCGTTGGCGGGGACACTTCATCGTGCCTCCACTTCTCTTCCATGCTAACTGAATCCAGGAAAGCTTGAACACGCTCTCAAACGATAGCAAATGTGAGAGAGGCATACCCTGTATGACACGAACAGCTTCACAAAACGGAGGATCTATTTTAGATAATACTTCCTCAAATGCAGTAACCCTGGGTTTGTCGACTTCAAAACTCTTCTTTGGAGAATCATAAGACTAATCATTACCAGGACTTCCCATCATATACTGCAAAAAAGCGTTATAGTTATATCAGCAACCGACATGGTAAAAAAAATAAAAATACAAGAGAATACAAAGCAACACCTGAAACGAAGAAGAGTGCAGCTCTGTGATGATCAGTACGAAAAAGAAGGCTGAAGTGCTCCCTTTTATACTCTGCAAATCGGCAAGATCTGGGAAAAGAAAGGAATCTCTGCTTGCCGTGTATAAAGGCCCCAGATACGGGATATCAATCGATTGGATGCTTATCTACTTGGAGACAATTGACGTATGTTAGGAGGATGATTCCTGCGTGCTTTGATACTTCGTTAAGCATGTCTTGCTCAAAGACCGAGTCGTCCTCTATCCTGGTAACATCTGTCTACCTTACCTCATAAGTTTTATCTTTATTTATCACCATCTAGTACTCACCACGTAACAATGTCACTGTTACGTACTAAGCAGGAGACTTAATGTTGATGTTGGTTTTCGGTTCAGGGATAAAATTGTAAAACCCAGTATTTAATGCGCCGTTGTTCTGCAAAGAAACTGAGCCATTTAAAAGTGATGAGTGCCCTGGCCTCTTTACTTACATATGTATTAAGCAAGTCAGTATGTTTATATATATAAAATTTATCTAGAATGGTGCATGTCGCAACAATCCCAAATATTCTATAAATTTTATTAATCTCCCGCCTTATTCGTCAATGTATGGATTATTGAGTATTTTCCTATGCTATGTTCCCCAGCTGAACTCTTAATTTTGATATGACATGACAATTAGTGTTCACTCATAGCTGAGTAGCATGAATTTCCCGAAGTATCAAGATTAAGGTCTGCATGAAAGTACCCAGTCAGAAGACGCGCTGACTGCTCTCTGAGAATAAAGTTAAGAATTTTGTGTCACCACATAGAATTCATCAAATTTGATCAATTTTGTGATAATTCACAGGATTCAAATTTTAACCTAATTAATTTGTAAAAATTAGTTTTTTTGCGGCCTACGCAATATCTCGAACCCTGTTGGTCGAAACTAAACATAGGCAAGCTAGGAAATTGATCCATCGTGGAGCTAGTAGGAGCAAGGTCCTGGCAAAAATCAGAACACAAGAAATAAAGAGGAACTATGGCAGGTAAGAGCAGCGGCAAGAGGAGTCGTGGCCGCGCAACTTGGCCAACTGATTTGCTTCAGCAGGCGCCACCTGTGGCTGGCTGGCCATGCTCCATGGTTCTGCTTGCCGGCCCCTTTCCCATCGACCAATCAGATCGCTTTAAACGCGCCACACGCACTTTTAAATAAAGTTGGAAGTTGGTTGGTCGACGCCCATGTCAGTCTTAAAACGATCACGGTCGTACGTTTTGGCCAGTCGATTTATTAAGTCTAGCCACTTTTTAACACGGCCGGACAAGCACCATCATGTGCACCGGAGGGCCTATTAATGCTTAGGCCAATCGAAATCCTTCCTACTCGGAAGCGAAGCAACCAAACGATTACCTAAAGAGAATTGGATGCGCGGGTAACAAAACCCTAGTTTATGTTAGCAGCGGCACATTACTATCGCAAAACGATCTTGGCCGTCCAACTTCGCCAGCCGAATTAACCGTCCTAGATTCAATTTCAATCAACAAGCAAGGTGCGGATACGCTCATCAGCGGCCCAGCTATTGTGATGGCCAGACAAACAACTCCCAGCACGCGCTACCACCAAAAAATCGTTGGCCTAAAATGGGTTGGCCACACGGCTTTTAAAACCTAAATTGAATCAACGACAGCCATTAACTGTCGCAAATCATCTCGGCCGCCCAACTTCGCCAATTGAATCGGCCGTCCTAACTCCTATTTTAGGCGGCCAGCAAGATGTGGCCATGATCACTGGCCACCCCCCTTCCATAAGTTACAACCGTCCAAGCCATGGCTGCCTATATGGACCCCAAACGTTCGTCCGAAAGTGGCTAGTCGTGCCGCATTTAAGAATTTTAATAAATTCAGCAGTTACTGTTAAATGCCGCAGATCATCTCGACCGTCCAACTTCGCTAGCCGAATTGACCGGTCTAGATCAAATCTTAAGTGACCAATAAGATGTCACCGTGGTCGCCATCTATCACCTTCCTATAAGGGCCGACCGGCCTGCCCATGGCGTGCGTGAATGACTCCTAGCAGCTTCTCGAAAATGGCCGGTCGTGCTCCTTTTAAGACATTAAGCTCCGCGACTAATTTAGGCAGGCTTTATACAACGATGCTTCATAAGCATCGATTATTTTGAGTTTCTTTCTTAAAAGCGATGTTTTATATGCATCGATTACAAACATCGATTTCATCAAATAATTTAATTATTTGACCTAAAGGCATTACATGCTATTTCTTGCGGCAAGTCTCATGAGTGTGACTTGTAACATATGACCGCCCGCCGCATAGCTTGCGCGTGATTTGTAAAAATAGCTAAGTCTTGCAAGAAAGACCCACTTAGCAACTTGTTACATATTTTTCACGAAAATACTCGAGACATCGTGTCACAAACTGGGGGATGCTTACTGGGGTATTGGTCTGGCGGTTTACAGCGTGCGGTGCGCAACGCGCCCATTACGAGAAAGTGTCAGGAAAAAGCGGACAGTTGATAGCAGTAAAAGAGTAGTGGGTGTAGGGATGGCCGGTCATCCCTCATGATAGAGAGGTGATGGTCACCACTTTCACACAATCCCCACTTCTCCACTACTTAACTGTCCCCACTTCCTATGAGATCAGGGTGCGCTCAATCATGACTTGTATAAATAGGTCTTCGACTTATTTCGAAAAACAACAACAAGTGTTATCAACACAAGTATCCAGAAGCCACATTCTGATAAAAGTCATAAAACAGTCACACCTTCGTCCTGATTTCAACACCTTCTTCGCTACCCGCCCTAAGATCAACCCTTGTCCTTCATTTTGTGACTGAAGCAAGACTGGAACAACCATTTCTTGGTTTATGCCAGGATTGTAAAGATTAATCTCTCGAATCAAAAGTACTCCCGTGAAGTGCATTTGTTTAGGGTTTAGATTCGTTTCTCGGCGGCACACCCAAATTTACCATATCCAGCAGAATCAGTTTTTACCCCTAAAACAAGAACATAACCCACTCTAAGTATGCATAAGTATGCAAACAGGTACGCATACTTAGAGTTCCGGACTCGGTCTGTCTACCAGTATGCAAACGGGTACGCATACTGTCATTCACGACCAAACTCAGTTGAATTCCCGGACTTGAACTGTTAAGTCGGTATGCATACGGGTATGCATACTAAGTTCCCGGACTTGGAATATATCTACAACAGTTAGCATACAAGTACGCATACTGTGCTATATCCAATCAATGGTTAATTGTTCTAAACTATATTTTAATCATTGAAATATTCTTAGAAGACGGGAATAGATGTCTCACACAAACTATTAGCTTTAAAGCAATTTTCAAGTGATCAAACGATCAATACAAAACATTTCGAGTCTACATCAAAATACTATCTCACACAAATCATGTAAGATGTTACCAGGTGATTTTCACATGATCATATTTTGACTTTCGTCAAGAATAAAAAGATGAACTTGGTTAAAGCGAAAGCTTACCAACACATATTTCGAGAAATATGTAAGCGAGTTAAATTCAGCTTGAAATATCAAATGTGTATAATGTAAAGTCTATATAGCTAGACGACTTTTGTCTCAATAGGAGATAGAATAGAAATAGACTTCTGAGTGATAGATGAGTTCAAGTCTCCACATACCTTTTGTTGATGAAGTTCCACAAACTCCCCTTAGCAGTTCTTCGTTTTCAGTCGATGAACGTCGTGAAGTCTAAAGATCAATTACACAAGAGAACCCATGATTAATTTAATCGGAAATGCTCAACATAAGAAAACTTACGGAGCCACACAGTACTTACACAAAGATGTGGATCATAGGAAAACCTATACTGCGGAATATTTCAAAGATTTATTCTATTTGTCATCAATATTTGCATAATGACATATAATAGACTTAATCTTTGAGCATCGATAAAGATTAATACTGCAAAATCATCTTCCAAACAAACTTTAGAATTTAAATAAATAAATCTAAAAATATTGCAAGATGAAAAATGTTGGCAATAGCTATGTGTAATCACAATATATGCTATTCCAAACCCTAGTTATCCTTCTCAAAAACAAGAATAAATTCTCATAAGAAGTTTCCTCGACATTAAGACCTCTGAAAATTCTTTATCGTCCCCGAACTCCTTGTCGTCAACATCCATTGGAACATAAGTTTCATGAAGAAATGAGTCAATTCCAACAAACCTTCTTGACTGATGCCGAACCAGGGCCTTCTGAATTTCAAGAGTTCTTAAAACAATAGCCTTTATTTGTTGAATATCCTTCCTTGTTTCCTTCAACTCTTCAAGAACACCAGAAAACTTCTGAAGATTAGAGTGGATAGCCCTTGGTTTCTTCATATTCTTCCTTTTTTTCTCTTTAAAGTTGTAGAGGAATGAGATTTATCTTTTCCCTTCATGATTGATGGCTTAACAATCATATTAACATCTTTTCCATCAGCAGACATGATGCTTGGAGTCTCCATTCCAAATATGGGATTGTGAGAATACACAAAACAGACTCTACAAGCAGTCTTGTGATAAAAAGAGTTTTTAAGGAAGGGAAAAAGGAATATAAAGTTACGGAACCATTATACAGGAAAAAGGATTCATGTACGACCAATTCACATCCCTAAAAAAGGATGAATGGTCGAATTTAACCCTCTTTCAATAATCAAAAAAGGAAAATCCTTTTCAATACCAACTTATGATATGAAAAGATCAACAGAATTCCAAAAAAAAAAAAAAAAAAAAAAAAAAAAAAACTTTTCCGAAAGCCTGAATAGTGCAAAATCTTGTCTCTTTGAAACCAGGCACATGAGACAAGACGCACCTTCAACACAAT
>JAJJMB010002020.1:18791284-18955129 GCA_023531105.1 Papaver atlanticum | reverse complement strand
AAAAAAAAAAAAAAAAAAAAAAAAAAAAAAAAAAAAAATCTTTTCTAAAGGTCTGGTTTGTGCTCAACTCTTGTCTCTTTGACCAGGCACATGAGACAAGATGCACCTTCAACACGATTAAGCAGTGTTGGGGTGAACAATAATCTATCCACCATTCAATTCATGAACGGAATTCTTAATACCCTTTGTCACAGAATGTTTAGACCTTGTTCTTTTCTAGAGAGGCCTAATCATTTCTTTAGAAATTAACTTTTTCGGAGAAGAATTGAGTTTACTT
This sequence comes from Papaver atlanticum, assembly GCA_023531105.1. NCBI lineage: Eukaryota > Viridiplantae > Streptophyta > Magnoliopsida > Ranunculales > Papaveraceae > Papaver > Papaver atlanticum. The sequence goes on along the minus strand of JAJJMB010002020.1, from coordinate 18,954,852 downwards.
ACCTCAGATGAATTAGACTTCTGAAAAAGTTTGAGCTTGTTTGCTAATCGATTTGATCTCCGTTGAAGTTTGTTGACATATCTTATTTTATGTTTGTACTTGAAACACTTAGAGAGTTCATGACCTTTAAAATTACAATAAGAACATGTCAATGTAGAGGACGGTTCAGACACCATAGCTGCGCATGCTGCTAAACAAATTAAGGTACCTGAAACATGTGAAATAAAATTTTCAGTAGACAGGGAAAAATCCATTTTATCCTCCATAGTGGTTGACGAAGTTTCTCCAGGAAGAATATCAAGATTGATGTATGTATTGCTACAATTATCAAAATCAATATTTTCACCAAGGAATGCAACACTTGACTTTTCATCTTCATCTGAATCATAGTGATAAAACATTTCATCAAGAGTTGCAGCAAGACCTTTGTTCCCAGTGTATTTTCTACGATTTGGACACTCATTAGCAAAATGACCAAAACCTTTACACTTGAAGCATTGTGGCATATCTTCATCATCAGTATCGACTATGTCCCTATTTTTAGGAGGAGCACGATCATGAGGTTTAACTGATGACCTGGGTTTATCTATGATGAACCGTTTACTTCTCTTCAAAAGAAGATCTCTAAACTGTCTTGTGATCGGTGAAACTGAGTTGTCAAGATCTTCATCTGAAGAATCAGTCTCAATAGGATAAACAACAGAGTTGCCAACACTTTTACTTTTATCAAGCAATTTAGTGTTCTTTTGTGCTTTGAAAGCAATATCCTTCCCAGATTTGGATGTATGCTCATGATCAAAGATATTTAACTTCCCAACGAGAGTATTTCTGGATAAAGTGTTAAGGTTATTTCCTTCAGCGATGACATGTTTCTTAGAATCGTATTTTGCTTGCAACGATCTGAGAATTTTCATCACAATGTTCTTTTCAGGAATAGTCTTACCCAATGCAAAAGATGCATTAACAATTTCAGACACTTTGTGATTAAACTCATCAAATAAATCTTCATCATCCATACGAAGGTTTTCCCAATCAGAATTTAGGTTTTGAAGCCTAGCTTCTTTCTTAGAGGAGTTCCTTCGAATACAGTTTCTAAGATATCCCAGGCTTCTTTAGACTTAGTGCACGTAGTCACATGATGCTGAAGATCTGGGATAATGGCATGGATGATAGCATTTAATCCGTCAGAATTTTGCTTTGCAGCGAGAATCTCGGCAAGATCATATGCACCAATATCCTTTGGAACAGTTACATCGCCTTCTGTAACAACAGGAGGATTATAGCTATTAACTACACGAACCCATGATTGAAAATCACGCGCCTGAAGAAAGGCACGCATAGCAATTTTCCACCATAAGTAATTCAAGCCATCGAAGACTGGTCGCACATTTATAGAGATAGTGTTTCTATCCATAGAGTCAGATTGCTACAAACACAGACTAATAAGGTCTTAAACGTGTTTGCCTACTCTGATACAAATTGAAAAAACGGGTGAACAACAACCACACCCAATATTTTTTTTAGGCAATCTGTATGGACTAACTACAATATATTTCCAAGAGAATCAACTAGATAGTCAGACTCAATCAAGGAAAATACATCCAAGAGTTATATCTCTGTTTCTCAATGTAATAAAAATCCGCGAGCCTGATTATTATGAGAAACAAATTGAACAGTACCAAAGACCAACGTTCAAGTGTCAATCAATTTATATCAACAACCAAAGGATGGATTATCTAATTGATTGAACTACGCAAAACCTGTGATATTTCAATTATATAGAGAATATAATGCGGAAAAGAAATAACACAGACACCAGAAATTTTGTTAACGAGGAATACGCAAATACAGAAAAACCCCGGGACCTGGTCCAGATTTTAACACCACACTATATTATGCCGGTACAGACTCTAGCCTACTACATGTTAATTTCGGACTGGAATGTAGTTGAGCCCTAACAAATCTCACACTGATTAAGGTACAGTCGCGTTTTTTACGCCTTTGAATCCCAGCAGGACTCTACGCACTTGATTCCCTTAACTGATCTCACCCACAACTAAAATTTGCTCTGACCCAAAGTCGAAGACTTGATAAACAAATCTGTCTCACACAGAAAAGTCTATTGAAAAGATAAATCTGTCTCCCACAGAAATACCTGCGAGTTTTTGTTCCGTCTTTTGATAAATCAAGGTGAACATGAACCAATTGATACACCGGTCTTATATTCTCGAAGAACAACCTAGTAATATCAATCACCTCAGAATGATCTTAACCGTATGGAAGCAGAACAAGATATTGTGGAATCACAAACGATGAGACGAAGATGTTTGTGACTACTTTTTATCTTACCTATCGGAGATTGAGTCTCGAGCAAATCTTAGAGAAGATAGTACTTAATATGATAGAACAAAGTAAGATTATAACACGCAACTACAGAGAAAATAGGTCGGTCTGGCTTCAGAATCCCAATGAAGTCTTTAAGTCGTTAACCTATAATGGTTTTAGAAAAACCTAGGTTAAAAGAGAATCGACTCTAGTCACAACTAGTTTCAAACAGGAGGTGTGGGGATTAGGTTTCCCAGTTGCTAGAGTTATCCCTTATATAGTCTTCAAATCGAGGTTTTCAATCAATGTTACCTTGGTAACAAAGCATTCAATATTCACCGTTAGATGAAAACCTGATTAGATTCAAGCTAATATCTTTCAACCGTTAGATCGAACTTAGCTTGTTACACACAAACGAAATGTGATTTCATTTAGATATGGGTAACCGTACCTAAACGTGTACACCTTGTTTGCTCAACAATAGTTAACCGAAGTTATCCATATGAACACTTTCATATCAACCTTGTTCATCTTAATCGCAACTAGTTCAAATGACTCAAATGAAACTAGTTATAGAGTTGTTCAATTGTTTATATTCTCATAGAAGTATACAAGACTCAATTGAAGCAAAATCGATTTTGATTCACTCGAATCAATTTATGAACATTATAGCCACGGTTTGCAAAAGATTACATTCCTTATTAAATAAATGTATTTATTCATGAACAACCGATTATAGAACATAACCCACTCAAGTATGCAAACGGGTACGCATACTTAAAGTTCTGAACTTGGTCAGACCGCTAGTATGCGAACGGGAACGCATATTGTCGTTCACGACCAAACTCAGTTGAATTCTCGGACTTGAACTGTTAAGCCGGTATGCATACGAGTATGCATACTAAGTTCCCGGACTTCAACTATTAAACCAGTACGCATACGGGTATGCATACTAAGTTCCCGGACTTGGAATATATCTACAACAGTTAGCATACAAGTACGCATACTGTGCTATATCCAATCAATGGTTAATTGTTCTAAACTATATTTTAATCATTGAAATATTCTTAGAAGACGGGAATAGATGTCTCACACAAACTATTAGCTTTAAAGCAATTTTCAAGTGATCAAACGATCAATAAAAAACATTTCGAGTCTACATCAAAATACTATCTCACACAAATCATGTAAGATGTTACCAGGTGATTTTCACATGATCATCTTTTGACTTTCATCAAGAATAAAAGATGAACTTTGTTAAAGAGAAAGCTTACCAACACATATTTCGAGAAATATGTAAGCGAGTTAAACTCAGCTCGAAATATCAAATGTGTATAATGTAAAGTCTATATAGCTATACGACTTTTGTCTCAATAGGAGATAGAATAGAAATAGACTTCTGAGTGATAGATGAGTTCAAGTCTCCACATACCTTTTGTTGATGAAGTTCCACAAGCTCCCCTTAGTAGTTTTTCATCTTCAATCGATGAATATCGTGAAGTCTAAAGGTCAACTACACATTCTATCCTTATCCGAGATATAGCTATAAGTAGACTAGAAATCAAGACTTATAGTTTTGACAACTAAACTTGAAAAATAAGCTTGAGATAGCAACGCTTGCGAGTTCGACCGAGCAGTGCTCTAACACATATCTTTCATGAAATTTTCTCTAGACTTTTGCTTATTGAACTCATGCTGAATTTGATGCCATTTTTGAAGTTCTTCATTAATTTGAAAAGCCTTAAAAGTATTTTCTTGAGAATAAGGAAGAGCTTGAACATCTAATAATTATTGCTAAAGACAATCTACATTAAGATTGATATCCCCAAAATGAAGTTTATTCCATTTAGAGAGAGTAATCCTAGTCAGTTGCAGTATTTTGGTGAGTTTGAAAGCAGCAGAGCCATGAACATGTGTACCCCAAGCTTTGGAAATCTCTACATCACATCTTCTATCATTAAGCCAGGTTTGGAAAAACTTGAAAGGTTTCCACAATTTTGGTTAGTTGTAATCTGTGATGAACATTATAGGACAGTGATCACTTCCCATTTGAGATGAAGAAGTTTAGAATTATTGAAGCGTGTGTACCAGCCAGCATTAACTAGTGCCATATATATTCTAGATCTTCTTTTACCTGTACCCAAATTATTTCTAGTCCAAGTATGCTCATGACCTGAAAAACCAATATCTTGAAGAATAGAGTTAACCTAGACATCACAAGAAGAAGAAGAAGAAGCACCAGAAGAATCCAAAAGATGAATATTAAGGTCTCCTATTAGGCACCAAGGATTAACAATATTCTTACCTGTCTCATTGATAAATTCCCATTGCTCTTTCTTTTTGTTACATTTTCCAAAACCATAAATACAAGTTAAGAGCCACTCTGGTTGGCTGGGATCATCTTGAATAAGGAGATGGATCATATTATTTTCACCACTGAGGAATTCACAAGAAAACCCATTTTTCCACATAATAACTAAGCCACCAGACAGGCTAACTGAAGAAAAGTATTTAACATTTGGGAAGTGATGGGCAGCTACTAATGGCTTCATTTTGGATTTACAAAGGAAAATGATGTCAGGGTTTTGAGTTCTAATAATATCTTTTAGGTGATCCCTAGTATTGATGTTTTTAAGACCTTGCACATTCCATGAAACTATCTTCATGCTGAAAAGATGAACATAAACTAGAAACCACAGAATAAATAATATTTGGCAAAACATGAGTTAAAGATGATGGTTATAGAAACACTGCAATTATAGAAAGACCAGAGAAAAAATAGACAAAAGAAAATATAAAAATATAAAGTAAGAAATAGAGACAATGAAAAAATTACCTAAGCCTCCTTGTGTGCAGCTTTAGTTTGGATATCTCTAGTTGTGTCTTTTTGAGAAGATTGGTTGTCTGCAATTAGATTAGTGGAATTGCTAATGGAACTGTCTTAATTACCATTGAGGCCTTCAGAAGAGTCTTTAGAGAGCCCATGTCTTTTACCAAGCCTAGTATCTTCATTAGTTTCAGTTTCTCCATCATTATTAAGAAGAAAATTCATGTTAATAACTTCACCATCTTTTGAAGGAATGAAAACAGTGTTCTTTGTAAATTTCTTCTGGGTGGTTTTAGTTGCTGGAGCTGAACTTGTTGCAACTTTTGAAACTGTTTTCCTTAAGTTATTAGTATTTCCAAAGTAATAACGTTTCTCATGAGCTTTTTCCAAGAAGATTGCTGCATCCTTACAAGCAACTTTGCAATGTTTAATAACATAGCACTCACTGCAAATATCTGTTGGCGGTCTTTCATAGAAGAATTTAATCCATCTGCTCACCCCTGCATTAGTTATAGCTTTAATCCTTCTCCTTAATGGATTAGTTAGGTTTATATTTACACAGACCTTCACTGGAACTCCATTCACTGGAACTGCATCTTCTGGTTGAATCTTAACAACATCCCCCATGATACTGCCAATTTTGGTAACAGCCGTTGTGTTCATATGTTCTGGAAGTAAATATTTTAGCTGAATCCAGAAGAGTTGAAAACCCCAGTGTTTTTTAGTGTAGATCATATCAGGAATATAGTCATGTACTACCAGCAGCTGCTTATTGATACTCCATGGCCTCTCATCTATAACCTTATTCAAGAGATTTCATTCACTGAATTTAAAGATCAGAGTTTTAGGATCTACCTCCACTATTTTGACTTCTTCGGCAGATATGAAAGGCCAAGTGATCTTGATGTATTTTTCAACCATGTCATAACTCATTTTTCCTTCAGTGATAACTTTTCCAATGGCACTGGCTTCCCATTTACCTTCCTCTCCATTCTCCTGATTGTTTTCTGATTGAACAACCACAACTTCATTAGTGTTCCCTAAATCTAGAACTGCTTGCTTGAACTTGTTGACAAGATCACCAACTTGGCTTGCATCTTCTCCCTCCATTTTTCCTTTTCTGAGTTTTTTAGGGTTTATGTTTCTGCGCTCAAAATGTATATTGTAAGAATACAAATCTTGAAGGCAAATGGGTATATGGTAAGCACTATAATCATGGGATATACTTTTGGTTGTATTGTTGGCAAGAAATATGGAAGCAAATAAGTTGACTAGATTTAGATATATGGAAAGAGTTGCAGCTGTCGACTAACCAACCCAAAAAAATAAGGAAACAAACTTGTTGACTACGGCATGAATTACGGAATTTGAAGTTTTTTGAATTCTTCAGAGAGCAAGATCTAGGAGGAGAATGACTCAGTGACTGTACCGATCCTTCATCTTCTCCCATAGCAAACCAGAGACATAATCACAGACAAGGCCAGCTTTCAAATGATTAGCAAACTTCTCAGCAAACGCAATAATCACAACAACAAACGTAAAGGAAAACGCCATAGGAGATAATCCAAACTGCAAGCACATTACGGAGAACACAGGAAAAGTTAGAAATCCATTCTTAAAAATGACTACAGATGTTTTTAAAAAGAGATATTGAAAAAATGATTGGAAAAGTAATTAGATTAAGAATAACATAAGCAGAAGGTGAATATAGATTATAACAGCATATGAAAACTGCACAAAATCAAATTATAATTCATGAAAATGAGAAATTTTTTAAGAGAATTTAGTCAATGAGTTGACTCATTACAGTCTCCCGATTTGCAAAGCCTCATTACACTCCTTTTACTTTTTTGTTTTGAAAGGACTTCTTCTTGTGGATTCATACTAGAGAAGAAATCAGTAGAGGAAAGTGGTCATAAAGAAGTTTTGGTGTGTTTTGAGAAGAATAATCTTGGTAACATCTTTGATGGTCTTGGTGAAGGTTTTGACACTCTCACAAGAATTTCCCGTTGAATGAAAATATCTGTAGAAGAATAACTCAATCTGCAAATGTTGTTGGTGGGAATGCGCATTATGTTCAAATGGTTTGATCATGCAGGTACCAAGTCTGTTTACTTGCAAATTCCTTTTGATGGAGATTTTACATGATTCATACCACCACTTCGATGAGATACTGATGTACAGTGAGTACCATTTTTCCTGAATCAATTCATAAGGTATATGTATGCTCTACGAGTTCTTACTACTTAAATATGGTAATTTATCTGCATTTGGTCGGTAAAAGAGATTATTCAAGGCTGGCGACACAGACTCATGTTTTGTTTGAAAATGTTAGGCATATGACAAATTTTCTAAGGCTCTACTGAGATGTTTGCTCATATATGCTTTGTTATCATGTTTCTTTGCGAATTTGACACTGAAAACAGGAATTATAAGATTTGAACTATAAGCAGTTCTTACATGAGTAAGCTGTCTCTCCGTCGCTTTTTGATATTTATATGTCCTCACTAAACCTAACACATAAGGTGTTAGGATTAACAGGGCAAGATAGAAATAAAACTTGAATTTTGACAGCATTAAAACTTATAACTCACACCCCTGCGGTAAGTTACCCGGTGTTGCTATCTAAAGGGAAAAGAAGAAGATTGCTAGATATTAACTACCAAGTATACATCAAAATGCTTATTTAGATATTAAAATGATGTCCGCGAACAGTTCTCATACATTTTTGATTGCTAGAAATAAAACTTGAATTTTGACAGCATTAACTCTAACTTATGTCTCATATATGCTTTCTAACTTGAATTTTCATCACACCCCTGTTTCTGCTGAAATCGTAAAAGTCAATATCAAGCTCACTGAACACCCATGGTTTTGTAAGTACTTCTTATAACTCTTCTATTATTATAGGCCAATGCTATTTCTACAGGGTATATCTCCTCAAAGTTAGCGTAAACAAGTGGATGTCACCCACTGCCCTTAAACACGTTGTTTGTGAAACATTGTTGACAAAACAGGACATGAAACATTGTTCAAAGACAGTGGCTCACAATGATCACATCCTAGCTGTGCTTATGTTTATATTTTGGTTAGATTAATTCAAGTTTTTGTGGCTTATGATGACCAAAGGGAAACCACCAAGTCCAGCTAAACTAGACTTTTTAATGGATCTGAAGGGTTACATCAAATTTTGTGAGGAAGAAGATGCCAGCCATTAAGATGTCTAACATATTGGATATATTTCTTTTCCACTTTCTTTCGAATTTTAATTTGGGTGTATCTAATTGATATCTTTCTGTTATCAACAATAATGTTATTTCACTGATCAATTGTCTGTTAACGGTTTGCTACTAATCACACTTATCTTCCTCCGTCTTTCCAGATGATCGTATTCATTATATTACCCAGTGAATATACCACTTTGAAGTCCAAACAAGGTGGGTCTCAGAGTCTCAGTCACGGAGAGAAATAAATTTTGCATGCATCGTACATTCTCCAGGTATTGCAGGGTCTTATTGGAATCTAAAAACTTAAAGTCCTACACAAATAAAGCTCTCACGTCGAATGGTGAGGAAAATCTCGCTTCCTATTGGCCGAAATAGGTCTTTTTTGAGTTTTGTGAAACGAACGTTTTGGTGAGGACACTTGGCAACGTATGATTGGTTTAAAACTTACAAATTTAAAAGGAAAACCTAACTTACCATGTTTGGTATTTTATAGAAATCCAAATTCAATTTGGAAATCGAGTAATTACTATATTGGGACTATTTTTTCTAAATTAACAAGTAGTGAGCACGTGCGTTGCACGTAGGCGATGCTATTTTTCTACTTTGCAAATAATTTGGTGGTGATTCGACACCATATTTTTATATTTGAAAATTAGTCTTTTTTTGTATTTAAGAATCAATCATTTGTTGTTGTTTTGTTTTTTTTTGTAGATTTTTTCAATTTATCTTTAAGTTATGTCTAATTTTAAGTTATGTGTAACTTTTAAGATGAAAACATATAAAATTTGGAGAAATATAAAAAAAATTGAAAAACAAAAAATTGATATAGTTATTTGTGCTCATTGCGTAGATAATTTAAAGGGCTTTCCAAATATATAAAATTTACAAAAATCCGATATGTAGTTTAAAAGATATGAGGTTTTTATATATATATAATAAGTGCATTTACTCTTATGTCCCTGTAAATATTCTTTATACCACTTCTTTAAAATCTAACGGCTGATAAGAAATATGAAGTCTAATGATCTAACGTATAATAGCAGTAGTTCGGACGGAATTCTATTTGTGAGATCTAACGGTGGAATTTTAAAGTTTGAAAATCCAACGGTTATATCTACTTGAGTTTTGTAATCCCTTGTTGCCATTAAAAGGGGGGAGATATAACGCGCGCGTTACAACCCCAAGGATGTCAACATCCATGTAAGATAACTCCACCAAAACAAAAGAGGAATAAAAACCCCAAATTCCAGAACTGTCTACAATACCCCTCCATCTATTCGGCCCAGAAACAAACAGCAAATCACCCCCACCATATCTTCGTCTAATTCTCTTTCTTAATCTCTCAGGAAAAAATAATTAGATCTACGAAATTCATTTCCCTTCCGATTCTATTTTCTTCTACTGGAACCTCTTTTTTTTCCAGATATGGATTGTTAGAAACTAGAAATTATAGATCGAGACAAGTTATGACCTAAATTCAAAAAAGTAAAACAAAAATCACAAAAACTGGTTAAAATGGTGAAGAATAATGCTCAACAAAAGAGAAAGAAAGATGAACAACTCAAGAAGACGATTAAAAATCCTCAAGAAGGTAAATGGAATCCTTTGTCTCATGTTGTTTGATCAATAATAAGATCATTATTTATTATTGTTCATATTTTTGGTTGATTACTGTTCATTAATGGTTGGTATGAACAAATCTTACATTTCCCGACTGTTAGATTTAATTCCACTAGAACTAGTTCGGTGTTGTTGGTTGATTCTGGTCATTTTGATGAAACAATTTTTGTATTCGACATTTTTCCCTTGTCGAATTTGGTTCTACCTGAACTGTTGGTGTGTTGATTAGTTATGGTAGTTTTGATGAAAACATTTTTGGTTTCATCATTTTTTCCTTGTCGAATTTGGTTCCACCAGAACTGTTGGTGTGTTGATTAATTCTGATAGTTTTGATGAAACCATTTTTGGTTTCATCATTTTTCCCTTGTAGAATTTGAGTAAAAAATTGAAGACAATTTTCTGTTGGCGTGTTATATTGTCTTCATTTTTTTGGATGAAACCATATTTGGTTTCACCATCTCCACTTATGGTTACATATATCTGTTGGGTGTGTTTTCTGTTGGGTGTGTTTACTTGATGTTTGCTTGATGTAACCAGATTTGGTTTCACCATTTTTAGTTATGGTTTCATCATTTTTCAGTTATGGTTTCATCATTTTGTTGGTGTTTATTGTTTACTTTTGGTTTCACAACAGGGAAAAAAAGAGAAACAGAGCCATATAGGTGCTCGTAGCATCATTTGTGCGCGGAAGCATCTGCAATAAAGGCTTTGATATAAAAAGGAGGGACAACATATGCCGGCTATTTTTTCATCTCCATCTTGGCGCTTTTTCAAACCATTCTATGAAAATCTATTGAAAGAAGGCGAGTTAAAGAAAAAGACAAAAACCGTCAAGATGATCAACAAGAAAAGGTGCAGAATGTGAGATCAAAGCTGGCCTATAAGATTGTCCTTGAAAAAAGGGAACAATATTGGCATGTCTTGCCTAAAAAAAGTACCGTTCTTTTGGCAAATTCAGTTTTTGTTGAAGTTTAAACTACTTGTAAAATGGTTATGGACTAATTGTAGTGGTGGCAAATTACAGTTTCTGTAAAAAAAGATTTAATTGATTTCAGTTTGTAGTCCCTTACAACTTATGTCTAAAGAATATGATATCTATTTTTGTTGGGAACATTGACTGTCACTTAAAAAAACTAGGACAAATTTTCACTAATTCACTACATTGTAACACTTGATAAGCATGTAAGCAGATCTTTAAAATTCATAAATGGTGTATCATATATCTGCGACACCAAAAAAACACTGCTTAGTAATTTTACTTTAGAAAACAGTAGACAACATTATCTTTTATGTTGTTAAGATGCGAAAGAAAAATAGCAGTAAAAAATGATGAAACCAAAAAGGGTTCCAGCAAAAATATGATGAAACCTATTTTGGTTCCAACAGATTGTAAAAGCCCGCAATCTCTACCAAACTTAATCTAAAAATGAAACAAACATGACACACCTGCAACAAATTAACATGTTTAACTATAGAAAGAATAGAAAAGAGAATAAATGAAAAATAACTCTAAAACAAACATCAAAATGAAATCTGAAAAGTAGATTAAATACATATTGTATGTAGTCTAAACTAAATTGAAACTGAAATTCGAAGAATTGTAATCGAAATGGCTTCACATCTGTCAAGCATGGCATGTCCTTCGGTTATGGGTAGTTAAAACATGGAAGCTACCACAAGTTCTCATCTTCTTCTTGGGAAGTGAACATGTATTAAAAATTCTTTTCTTCTTACTTGGAAGACCTGGTTGTGGCAGAGTATCGGGATAAATAACAAGGGATTTTTGGAAACACTATAGCTAGCCTTTCAACTGTGGGAACTTGATTAGTTTCTCTATAACATTGGTTTCATGCAAATACCTCTTCAGCATCTCCACTGAACAGATGTGTACTTGTTGTGTATGTCGAACTCTAGCCGCAATTCTGACCTGCCAACAATGAAAACTCAAACTACTGAGACATAAAATTGGCCAAATTATCAAGTACCGTATAATGCTGAAAATGCACTTAAATAAGCTAAGATAAGAAGGAATGAAACAACCCACTCACCACCATCACCACTTACTGACTCAATCACCAACTGCAATACTCATTCAATACTGACCACCTACACCGGTCACTCAATCATTCACCACCATAATGTGGTATCAGTACTTAGATGAAAAAAATAAAACAAAATTAGATGAAACCAAAATATCCACATATGGGTGAAGTGTTAAAAAATATAAAACAGAATTAGATGAAACCAAAATCGGTGCCACCAAAATTATATGAAACCGAAATTCGTTTCATCATAAATGTACTCTTGAGTGTTTCAATAACTGGTGAATTATTTAACACTTCTTAAGCTTATAATTTCATGGGTCACTTATTGGGATCAGCTACAAACAAATTGCATGACTAAATTTAAAGGAAATCACTCATAGTTCCTGGGTCACTTATAATTTCATTCCATTACTTTGGGTCCACGTACTTCCCAACTCTCTCAATGGGTGATGCTTATGGCATTCAAAGAGAAAATATCTGGCCAAACAGATACGCCAGATAATTAGATGTCAACCAATTACTGAGAAGGAAGAAGGGGTAAATGGGTTGTATGCCAGTACCTCTTTCTTCACCTTGACTCACTGGAGATTCGATCTGTCTTAGACCTTTCAAATGGTCATCAGCTTGTATGAAACCAAGAACTGTATCCACCGATTCTCTTACCCACAAATGCACTCATTGATTCCCCATGATTCCTTCGGGTGCAAAAAAAAAATACCAACTTAAACACACTGAAGAAGATTCGCTTGGTGAGCGACAAATGACGGGTATAAGCACACACAAAATGTTACATGGATGAAGTCATACAAAATCTCATAACAAACCTTCACTTAACAACAGATTATACAAACTAATAGCTACAGCAACGTACACAAAATATTTTACATGATTACTTCTTTTACACTTGTTCAATCTAGCTCTATTCTTTCTATGGTACTTTTCAATTCCCAGTATCAACAAAATTCAAAGCAAAACAAGATCCAGTATCTAATTTAATTACAAAAATTAGTGAAATAATAAGATTTTAATTACTTACCAACTTAAAATTACCATTAAAATTCATCGTTTCTCCCAACACAATAAGCAGATAAAATTGAATCCGTCTATTTTCACCATGATATCAATTCTCCACCATCACCACCTTGGCTTCGCTAATTGAGTTTGTAATAATAATCAAATACGTGAATCATTTCGGCTCTCAGATTCAATCGTATTACTATCAATCAATTCAACTTATTTCTTGTGGTGGTGGAGGAAAATGAGGAAAATGAGGAGGTGTTGCTGGTGGGATTGGGGGAAGAAGAAAAGAAGGCGTTGTTGGTGGAGATGGTTGTGGGTTTGATAGAGGTATAGAAGAAGCAAGAGAAGGTGCTGGTGCTAGTGGTGAAGGGGGAGGAGGAGGGTATGGAGGTTCTGGTGTTGATGTCATATCTGAACATCGTAACCGGTTGGTGGTCGCGGAGGTACTGTTGGTGGCCATGTGAAATGGTAGTAGCAGGAAAAAAAAAAAAAAAAGGAGGAGGTGTTGGTGGATATGGAAGAGGACGAAGAGGATGAGGTGTTGGTATTAGATCTGAAACTGATGGTGGTTTTTGGTGGTGCGGCGGTTGGAGGTGGTGGTGGTGTTAGGGAAGGAGGAAAAAGAAATGAATTACAAGAGAAGAAGAAAAATTTATATGCATGTGTCCAGTGAAGGGCATGATTGGAAATGCAAAAAGTAATGAAAACTAAACTTAACAATTTTTAATTGAAATGGGGGTTTTATTCCATTTTTGCTGGATATGGTTTTCATTTAGCCCAAACAATATGTCTGGTGTTTATATAACTCAAAGAGTATCACCTTGGTTTTTTAGAGCTTAATATGAAATTAATATATAAAAGGGAAAAAATCAACATATTTTCTGCGAAAATAAACGGAAAAAATAAATAAAATTTGCACATATCGTCCACCTATTTAATGTATTTGTCCCGCCACACAAAATAAAAAATACATCTCCACGGGCGGGGCGAAGCCCCGCGCACATCAAATCAAAAATGCACTGTCACTGGGCGGGACGAAGCCCCGCACACACCGAGTTAAAAGGAAAAAAATGAATAAAGTCTGAACATATTTTCCACCTATTTAATGTATTCCCCCGCCACACCAAATCAAAAATACATCTCCACCGGGCGGGGCAAATGCATCGCCACGGGGCGGGGCAGTCCCACGAGCACCAAGTTAAAAGGAAAAAAATAAATAAAATTTGCACATATTTTCCACCTATTTAATGTATTTACCCCGCCATACCAAATCAAAAATACATCTCCACGGGACGGGGCCTTTAGATTTGGTAAAATGTGACGTCATTTAACCAGGAGTTAACCCAAGTTATTCACAGAATATTTGACTTTTGACTTATTTGACTTACTCGTGTATTCATAGATTTCGTAAGATGGCCTTTAGAATTTTTGCTTTCTTTTTATCTTCCGCTGAATATGGTAGTACTCCGCGTCTCTGCCTTTATCTATTGTCGCCGTGAGATAATGAATCCTTATTTTTGTGAACTTAGAAAATTGCTCCAGCTTGATGTTGTTGTCAATGGTGATGATGGTTGTTGCTAACGGTATTGATGTTGGTGTTTATGGTGATGATAATAACTTAACTATGAATGATTGTGAAATTTGATGATAAAGATGCAGATGAGATGATGAATCCTAGGCTGAGATGATGAAGGTTGTTCGGTTGTTCTTTGTTTTTGAAGAAAATAACTCATAGAATTTAAGTTGATTAATAGTCTACTTGAACATGAGAGGTACTGAGCATGATGATAATAATTGAAGAGCTTTAATTATTATCATCACAAAATGAATCATAAGCTGTGAGTCTGATTGATTACACTTTTATCCCATTGAAACGGAAAATTCAAAAGAAACCATATTTCATAATGTAAGCAAGAACATCATCACCATTATGCATAGCACCATGGTAGGTAAATACAAATATGCTTAGGCTGGATGAATTAATGGAAGCAAATGAAAGAGTCTCAGTTGGTTGCTTTATTTATGATGAGAATTTAAACAATTGACTATAAAAAATCAAAATATCTGCTCTAATTCATGGAGGAAGCTTACTGTTCAGATTTGCAAAATTATTACAGCCGTGGTATCTGATCATTCGACCAGAGACACAATATCTATTATAATCAGTTTTCATTTTGACCAATTATCCGGCGTGAGTTAATAGGGGTTAACTAGAGTTAAGTGATGTCACATCTTTAAAGATCTAACGACCGGGAATATGCTAGTTCAAAAAGGCTCTCGCAGTGCGAGAGCAAAAAAATTTCCATTTTATAGAAGTCCAAATTCAATTTGAAAATCGAGTAACTACTATATTGGGACTATTTTTTCTAAATTAATATATAAAAGGGAAAAAATCAACATATTTTCTGCGAAAATAAACGGAAAAAATAAGTAAAATTTGCACATATCGTCCACCTATTTAATGTATTTGTCCCGCCACACTAAATAAAAAATACGTCTCCACGGGCGGGGTGAAGCCCTGCTCACATCAAATCAAAAATGCATTATCACGGGGCGGGACGAAGCCCCGTACACACCAAGTTAAAAGGAAAAAAATGAATAAAGTATGAACATATTTTCCACCTATTTAATGTATTTCCCCCACCACACCAAATCAAAAATACATCTCCACGGGGCGGGGCGAAGCCCCGCACACACCAAATGTAAAATGCATCGCCACGAGAGAGGACCAAAGACTGAGAGAGTTTGCAAAAAAAAATTGATTTTGCTATGCTATCTCTTCGATCAATTCTTCTTTCTCTGCTCTTATGAATCTTAATTTTCTTCATATAATTTCTGATTGAAGTTTGTTTAACTGCATATAATCTGGCTATGTTCTAGTTGTTTTTCTAGGGTTTTCCGATAATTTCATGATTGATTAAAATTTGATTTACTTTTTTCTCTAGACTTCTAATTTATTTTCTTCTGCTTCTTTAGTTAATAATGGTTAATTGATTTTCCTTTGCAGGGTCTCATCATCTTTACCATGGAAGGCATCCATTTTTGGACTTTTGCTTGGTTCTATCTCCTTCTGTCAATTATATTGTTGCAGCTAGAAGTAATTTTGAGTTCAGTTTCTACAGCAGTTTTGCAAGCCATCAACTACAAAGTGGATTATAACAGTATGTTCCAGTATTATAGTTTGTATTATGTTTATGATCACAATATTGCTTATGTTTTCATCAATGGTGTATCACATCGGCCGATTCAAGTTTTCCAGATCCAAAATTTGAATTTTCAAATCTCCAAGTTTCCCCCTATAGTTCAGCGCAATTGTAGGTCGTGTAGTTATTCTTCATCTATTTCTCAGTTGACTGCCAGCCTTTTCAATGATAAGAATTATTTTCCTTATTCCTGGGATATTTTCTTACCTATTTTTCCTCTTCATCTTTATCAGAATATAACTAATTTTAGTTATTTTGGATATGAAAATCACATTTATAATAAGAGGAAATCAGAGTCTTTGTTCATATTCACATTGGAAAAAAGTTCTTTAACCCTAAATCTTAAAACTATGGCTTCATCTTCAAACTCTCAAGTTTCTATCATAACTTCTCAGATGCAAAGAGCTAAGATTTGTGAGATTAGTTCTAGACAGTTAAGGAAGGTAGTGGGTACTTCTAAAGCTATCTCAGGTGCGACTGATGAATGGAAGAACACTCTAATTGGTAAACTTTTCTCAAAAGATCCTGTTGAAACTGATGTTGTGAGTAAAGAGGTTAATAACCTTTGGAAGCAGTATAAAATTAAAGAACTTCGTGCTCTGGATAAGAACATCTTTCTTTTCAAATTTTCTTCCAATGAAATAGTTGAAGCTATTCTTAAGAAAGGTCAATGGAATGTTAAGAAGTGTCATCTTAATTTTAAAAAGTATGACTCTTAAATTACTGTTAAGGATCAAGAATTTTATTATCAGGAATGGAATGTGTTCAAAAATATTCTTGTAGAACACCATTCTGTGTTGGTGATTGATGAAGCTTTGCAGGAGTTGGGTCCTAAGATTTGGACTGAACCAGATAACTGCAGACCTTTTCTTGGTTCTATGATTACTGCAAGAGTCAAGATTGATATTAGGAAACCTATGTTTAGGGGTGGATGGTGGAACACAGCTTCTTGTGGTGTTACTTGGATTCGTTACCATTGGGAAAGGCAGCCACATCTTCTTTGTAAAGATTGTTTCACAATAGATCATAATGATGAAGAATGTGAAAATACAGCTTTGGACTTGAAAATAAGGAGATATACTAATGAGGAATGTGTTACCTACTGTCATAATCTTGCTAAAGCATATGGAGTAGAAATCACTGATGATTTAGATCACATGTTGAAGCTAATATGTAAAGCAAGTCAGAGACAACTTGAAGAGCAAGCTGTGGAACAAGAGGAAGCTAGGAAAACTAAGATCAAGAAGTGAAGATCAAGAAATATCTACAAATAATATAAATTCACTTAGTCCGGTTATTCAAGCACATGATATTCATAAGAACATTATTGGTCATAATACTGGAACTGCTGAGGTTGATTTTGATGGTATGAAACATGACTTGGCTGAGGATGGAGATCCAAATGCAAAAGAGTACTCCCATGGAATGACTGAGACTGCTGCTACCCTGGTAACTATTACAAAAAAAAACTCTTTTTCTTTTCAATCCTATCATTTTTACTTACATCTGAATGCTTTTTGTCCTCAACCAGTCATGAAAATTTTGGCTTGGAATGTCCAAGGTCCGGCTAAAAAATTCACTAGGGACCAAATTTTTGTCCTAGTCAAAAATCAATCTCCTGATTTTTTTGTTTATATTGCATACACCACATTACCGAGAGTTTCGGATCCCCACCGCTTGGTAATCCCCTGGCCAGGGTTTAGCCAGCGGGGTGTCAAGTCCACACGTAAACGCAAGGTAAATACCCCTTGTGACTTTACGCAATCAAACACTCATTCCACACCTACACATGAGCTTCAGCACAGAACCAAGTACGGCAAAGAACGTATCAATGAGAGAGGGTAAGATACATTTGAACTCTTCGTTTTCAGGGACGTTTCAGAACTTCGGTAAAGAATATAGGCAAGTATTAATACTTCGGTGTAGCATATTCTTTACCAAAATTCTTTTACAAAGAGCCCAAGCCATTCAACAAGGGGCAGTACTTCTTATTACTCCTTATTAACGGTAAAGAGTGGTATTTCTCTCTTATACTTCATACTTCTAATTGGTCATGCTTCATATATCTAATTGGTTATGGTTATACTTCATGTACTTCATACTTCTTATTGGGTATACTTCATGCTCGTTATTGTTCATGCTTCATACTTTTTATACTTCAAGAATCGATACTTCTTATTTCTAGTACTTCATTCTTCTCCAAGGATTGATACTTCTTATTTTGGTACTTTATACTTCTTACTTCCGCTACTTCATATACTTCTTATACGAAAAGACTTGCTCAAGAATCGGTACTTCTTACTTCTTATATTTCATGCTTCTTGTCGAAGAGTACTTACCGCAGAGTTTTTATTATTATCATACTTCTATTCGTAATTGATCATTGTTACTTCATGTACTTCTATAATCACTCCACATACTTCTTATACGTTTCTCAATGATACTTATCTCATTACCTCTACACTCGTAAAGTACTATCAGTCGGCAAGAATTGCTGGAATCCTTCATACATATTCAGGAATCAATGCTTATTATTATTAATTGTGTTTCCGTAAGGACTAATTTGGCATACGCAGGAACAACAAAAGATGCAGGCGCCACCAGCTCCGATTAGGACAAGGTGCTAGTACATATGAAGGAGAACTGAACTCGTCTCACGCTACAACTTCAATCACCATAGTTAAAGAGATTTGCACTTTCGGCTTGTACAACTATAACAGAATGATGCAGGCAACTTAACCCAACTCACGTGTGTATGCATCCTGCAAATATCAATAGATTAGTTTCATTAATGTTCTTTGGTTTTGAAGGTATGTAATCCTAGAGTAGTACATCCAGTCTACCCCAAATGTCCTTCAACCGGATACTTCATACCACCATCACTACGTGCATGTGTACTACGGACGATGCAACTACAAACCTTCGCAGATTCAATCCTTGAGCCATACTAGCTTTTTGTACATTTAAATAACTTTTGATCTTAACTTTACAGGCGCAAAAGGAGGTAGAGATCCATTCAATATGGCGAGTACACTTTGCTATGAATTTGTAATTTACATTTAAATCTACTTTGTTGCAGGACATTGATCAAGGATACCTCAGAATCTCGCAAAGAATGGGGGCAAGTATATATACTCCAGCATAGTGTTAAATTCTTCACCTCAATTCCTTCACCATCAACAACAGCAGAAGAACAAAATGCAAGCCGTGTCTAATGCAGTCAAAGTGAAGAAGTGCAGCTAGAGCAGCAGAGCGTGAATCTCCTGCAGGGGCAGAATCAACTCAAAACCAAAAGACAGCTCCATCAATCAAGCCACCTGCAGGTCAAGTTAAAAGTAATTTAATACATATTTGAGTCGCTGAGCAGTATCTTTTTTTTTTCTTGTTTCAGAAACATAACCAAGCTTCCAGTACAATACAGGAAAACGACAAGATGCATCTCGGCTGGCGATTTATGACCTTATGTGGCTCTGCAACGCTTTTTTATAGGTCACGAATTTTTGGAACCTTTCCAAGTTTTCGATAATTTATCCTGTTGACGACAAAAAGAAAAATCCGACAGAAGAAGAACTAGGTCAATCTGATACAGAATGAAAGAGTTATAAGTAAAATAGTAAAGTTAGGTAAACTTCCTGAGTCCCTTGTGATCAGGTTGAGGGCCCTTGACCTAAACGAATTTTGGAGAAAATATTCGTCAAAATCTCTAATTTTAAATCATTATATGGTATTGGAGAGAGGCGGGTCAGCTGGATGGTTGCTCCTTTACTCTGTCGCGTTCTTAATGAGCTACATCTTTTCTGGTGAGGCCGATTGCGGATAGACTGGATCCCGTCCGTGATATTCCCAACAGTTTTAGTATTCCTTCTCTGGGGAACATGTACTCGATATATATTTATTGAATCTATCCCTACTGGTAACCGACGTTTCAAGGATTAGTAATATATTTTCATGGAAATAGGTTACTGGCACGTTTCAGGGAGAGATGCACGTGATACGGGATGCACTAACCTATTCACTAAGGTGAAACTCGAAAGAGAGAGAAAGTGCTGGTAGGGATAACTCTCTCGGCTAAGTCTGTAATGGATTTACAGAGACTGAATCAATTGAACGTTTTTGTGTTTGGATTGGTGGAATCGTCCTCCTTCCTAAGAGACCATGATTGATATCTGTAACTGAGTGAACAACCTCCCACTATGGTCGCAAAAATGTAGTTACCTAAAATCGGTGAGAGGCTAAAGTGGGATTCTAGGGTTTATGAAAGTGAGTTACAGGAGGTTAAGCACGAACAGTCTTCGCCTAAACCACGCACAGTGGCCGCTCAAAGGCTGCATCAATCACATGAGAGGTTAGGGATGGTCTTAGGGAGGGGAGCAGATGAAAAGAGAGATCGGAGAATTCTAGGGTTTGAAGAAGAATTGCTCTGGGAGTTTATGAGAAAGTTGATCGTAGATTGATAAAATAGAGGATCTATTTATAGCTGAATTCTCTAATCTCAGGTCGGTGAAGATAAGGATTATTTTCCGTGTCGTGAGGAGCAATTCTCCCGTCTCTTCAGGAATAGATAGAGATAAACTAGGTTGAGTTTATCTCATTATTCCACTGCCTTTACTCTCTTCTGCGGTAAGAAATAAACCGTGTATTTCTCACACGTGTCGTAGACCGCCAGACCAAAATCCTAATTGTTATCCCCCCATTTGTGTGAAGCAGAGTCAGCCTTTGTGATGATATCTAAAGAGAGAGAAAAATATCCTCTTTAGCCGAGTTAGCAAAGATAGAGAGATATTCTTCGATCTGTAAGAATGACTAGGATGGGTCACGTGAAAAGGCATGAGATGCCTCAGATTTCGTGTGGAGAGTCTGAAAAGGAGACTCGATTCCTACATTAGGCTCGTGCCTATCATGGAGAATATTCAGCCTTGTCTGAGATTTCCCGAGAGATTTTTGAAAAGAGATTTGAATCTCTCCGAGATTTTTCTAAGATTTTAAGGACGGATCAATATCTCTTCGAAGATTTTCTTAACGGATCTGAATCTCTCTGTGGTCAGCTGGGACTCGTCCTGAAGAGAGAGAAAATACTTTGTACTCTTGATTAATGTCTCTGCGAAACTTTGGCTCACTTGTCTTTGACCAGCGTATCTTGTAGAGATGTGTTAGGAATCAACTATGTGTCCATATGAAGGGGCCGACAAGACCAGTATATCTCGAAAGGATGTTCTAGGAGTCTGTCGAAAGGGCTCGGAGGCAGAATAACTAGTGTATCTCACGGGGATGTACTAGGAATTATTCAGAAGCCTCGGTAAGTCGAGTCAGAGCCTAGAGCAGACATGACCAGTGTATCTCGCGATGATGTTGTGACGCCCCAACCTAATCACATGCTTAACTAATAGGATTACAACCTAATTGAAGCATCAAACCTAGATTACCGATTCTAAGAATCATAATTACATAAAGTGCTAATAACAAAACCAAAACTCTCTGATATTATCAAATGACAAATCTCTCAAGTAATATGAATATATTAATGTGTTGTTTTACAGAAAAAGAATACATATATAAAAGATAAATAAACATCTTCAGATCGCTAAAAATTTAAGCTACGAAAGCGGATATCTTCACATGCACCATTTCTTCGTGTAACTGAAACTGAAGTGGGAACGAGTGAGCACATCATCCCAAAGGGGTGCCCAACGGAAACATATAACTTTCAGGTAATCACTAACATGCTACTAAAAGATAAACAATTAAAGTATAACAATATAGAAAAGCAAATAACACCTTTTACACCAAGCACCGAGCATAACATCGAAATATAACATTTTAGGAAAGGAAATGCAGATTTTGCAGCCCATACTACAATCTCTGCGATCAAACCAGTATGATATGCAAACGACCGTTTTCCCCAAATACCTCGTAGTAATATTTACACTTCCCGTGCTGAATAAAAGATAAATTTACCATATAAAATAAAAGGTAATACTATTTACACTTCCCGTGCTGACATAGCTATTAATACTTCCTGTGCTATATAATATTTACACTTCCCGTGCTGAATAAGACTTAGCAAGGAGCCATGGGGAAACCAAAAACACTCCCTGCGGGGATACTAGGTAACGCATATCACCACTCATACCCATTCAATTTACATACATATATGCTCACAGAAAGTAAGTGCACATCATGCTCGCAGATAGAATGAAAGCTCAATGATTACAAGAAGGTTACAGAGTTCCCAACTGTATTGATAACAAGCCATGCCTACCTCGAGATCCTCAATCCGCTGGTTCATCTTTTGAATCGATCGTTGTCAATATAGACTAACTGTTAATCACACAAGCACTCTAAGAGTAAAGAGTTTAGCCAAAGGCTCACACAAATCAAACAAGTCTATCTAATGGCTCTAAACCCATTTATGATATCTCATTTTCTGCTTTTAACATAACTAAGAGTTTACTAATTCAATTGAATTAGTTATATAGTCCATTAGATATGTCTTAAGAATATCTACAACTTTGTAGAAGATACTAAAGGCTAATTCAGATCATAAGTGGTCCAAGATCTCTAATTAAGAATTCTGACCAAAAACCCAAGTCCACTAAGCCAGCCCATTAAACCAAGGCCTGGTCAACTAACAGTCACTAACGGTCAATGTCCGGTCTAACATTGCCAACTAACAGTCAACGTCAATAGTCAAGTCAAAGTATAAGTCAAGTCAAAGGTTTAACTCGGTCAAGGTCCACTGGGTCAAACAGGAAATCGGTGAGTCATCTCAGTCAACAAGACTGATTCAGGTAAGTCAAATTCACATTTGACTCAGTCAGATTAACTGAGTCAGCTAAACATATTAGTCAGACAGCTGACTGGGATGACTAGGTGCAGGCCATTGCACAGGCCAACTTCTAATGCATAATCATACTGCAACACAACTCTTCAACATCCTGCATACCCATTACAGTTCCACTTCACCCTACAAAATCTTTACCACCAATTACATTCCATATGAAATCTTCTAATCTTCAAAGCCATAACAAGCCTGCAGCACACTTTGTAATTCTGAGCAAACTTAGCTCTGAACAACATCAACAATATTCCACAGATTCATAACTTACATTCACCACATTCAATCCAAGTCAAATTCATACAAATTCCTCTCATTCAAGGCTACAACAAACTCATCTGAGCTTCAACTATATTACTCACTGCATCACTCAATACTCGAATCACCATCTATTCACTTCCAACCCCTTCCCAGCATTCCACAACACCAAAGCAGCTACTACTTTAACAACTTCAACATTATTTCAAGTAAACCTCAATCATCAGTACACCACATGTACTTGCCAAATCCTCTTATTCTCTGTAATTCAAGATATACCTTAAGCATTCATCTAAACTTCAACTCAGACCAAGTACATTCCAATACTAGTAACCCACCTTTACCATCTCAACAGCATCACCAACACTCTCATGAACTGCCACTTCAACTTCTTCACAACCATACCCCAATTCATCACATACTCATTACCCCTTGCACTTCAGCTAAAGCCACCATCATCTGCTCATACACAGCTTCATCTACAACTCCACTTCTTCCCTAATTACATCTCCACCAGCAAACTCCTTCAATATTATAAACTCTATGATCTTTCTTCTTGATCTAAACCTCTAACAACTTCATTTGTATCACCAGTACAATACACAGACTACACTCCATATCTTCACTAATCAGTCTACATAACAACATCAACAACTTCTTTGTGTCCTTCATCTGTGTCCTGAACCTCATCAACAACAGCTCCCTAAAACTCAATTTCTCCTTCACAGACCCATTCAATTGATTTCCAAATGAAACTCAACCCTAATTTCCATTCCTTCTATGCAGAACCTTAAATCAGCAACCCAACTTCAATTACCTTTAACCAATTCAATGAATTCATCTTCTTCATCTGCCGTTTCCGATTCAGACACCCTAAAATGCATGAATCCTAATTTCTGGTTGATTTAGGGAAGAACAGAAACCCTAATTTCCTATGAAACCAAAATTAAACTTCATATGACCATCTACACTTCAATTAACAACAAACCCACTCTATAACCGAACAAAACTACACGATTTCATAATAAGAATCAACCAAAACAGAAACTCTGAATTCAAACACCGTTTTACCTTTTCTGAGAACTCTAAATTCGAGACTCCAATCAACATCATCACTCTCGATCAATCCTTGATATCTACCTAACCCTCACGATCTTATAACTTAATTCCATCTCTCAAAACTTGCAGAAACACCAGAGAAAAGCAAAGAGAAGAAGAGAAGGGAAAGAAGGAGAAAGAAGAAAGAATGAATAAGAATGAGCTGAGATCGAGGTTTTGATGATAAGACCAAGGAATTACCAATGCGCCCACAAAATGGATAAGGGCAGCCAGGCGGTTAACATCAAAATGACGATTTTACCCTTCATGCTAATCCAATGATATCTTCTTCGTCCGGTACCCGATTGACACGTTCGAGTAGTCCATTTCGCCTAACTTTTTGAGTTCTATCCAATGGTACTAATTTTGTATCTAAATCGTTGTTAGATTAATTTTATTAATTAAAATCTAAATTAACTAATCGAGTCATTAACGGCTAATTCGTCTCTTGACTGGTCAAATAGCGTTGACGGGCTTGAGTGTCCTTACAGATGTACTAGGAATCAATCCTTGATCTCAAATAGGGTGAGTCTTGCTTACAGGAGACATGCATGTCTCCGCTCTGGGTCATAAGTCTGTCGGGGACGTTTTTACACATCTACAGAGCCTACATGACCAGCAGTATCTCGTCGAGGATGTATACTAGGAATCATGGTATCACAATCAGCTGCGTCTCGCGAAGACATGATGTAATTGTGGCTGTTCTGGTTCATAAGTCTGCCGGGGACGTTTTACGCTCTACAGAATCTACGTGACCAGCAGTATCTCGTTGAGGATGTGCGCTAGGAATCACGGCATCACGACCAGCAGTGTCTCGCGGGGGCATATACTAAAAATCGTGGCTATAGGTGCCTTGAGGACTAAGGGATTAATCTCTCCCGTGAGAGTTGAGTTTTGTGTATGGTCTTGAAATGACGCTTTTTCCCCTTATCCAAATTTCAACATCTACATCTTCATAACCAGACTGTTTGACAAGCGCATGATGCCGCAATAACAAACTCTGCTTCAGTAGTCGACAAAGTGACAATTGGTTGTTTCTTCGACAACCAAGACACAATACCTGAACTCATTAAGAATACATAATTTGATGTACTCTTTCTGTCATCTAAATCACCAGCGTAGTCGCTATCAGTATAACCTATCATCTGGGTTTTTTTCCTCTCTTCCTGTAGAGAATACCAAAATTGGTTGTTCCTTTTGAGTATCGTAGTATACCTTCTTAGTCGTGTTGTAGTGAAGTTCTATGGGGAAATCCATGAATCTGCTAAGAAAACTTACTACATACATAATATCAGGTCGACTAGCTATTACATACATCAAACTTCCAATGATCTGCTTGTAGACACAACTATCCACCTTTACTCCATCCTCATCTTTTGTAAGTTTAAAGCCTGGAATAATGGGATTCTTAACTGCGTTGCATGCACTCATACCAAATTTCTCTAATTGTTAGAGCATAGCTCGGTTGAACCCACCAAACGTTGGTATGTCAAGTTTGGTTGTCATATTTTAGTGAATCAAAACTCATTTAAAGAGTCGCTTGATTATGTACTAGAGAAAACTTCGTATGGGTTAGGCTAGAAAGTCTAGGATTATGAGACATACAAGTATTACTCGAAGACTTGAAGAATGTGAAGAAGTAACAAGCTACAACGACGACATCATCCTTCCTCTTGAGGTTAGTAATATTTGACTTGAATTGTTTCATTCCTATCATATCTTTCAAGTCGTGCTATATTGAAAACATAACTGAAAAAGCGGGGGTACAACAACCTCACCCAATATTTCGCTTAGCAATCTATATGGACTAACTCCAATATACTTTCAAGAGAATCAACTAGACAGTCAGAGTCAATCTTAATAAAAAGTATATCAAAGAGTTATATATCAATTTCTCGATTCAATCTACAATCAAACAAATAGGAGTTTGCGAGCCTGATTGAATACAAGAGAAATAACTTGAACGGTACCAAAGACCAATGTTCAAGGATCAATCAATTTCAATCAACAACTAAAGGTTGTATTTACCAATTGATCGATTCAACGCACAACTTGTGATATTTCAATTATATAACAAAATATAATGCGGAAAAGAAATAACACAGACACCAGAATTTTGTTAACGAGGAAACCGCAAATGCAGAAAAACCCCGGGACCTAGTCCAGATTTGAACGCCGCACTGTATTAAGCCACTACAGACACTAGCATACTACAAACTAACTTCAGTATGGATTGTAGTTGAACCCCAATCAATCTCACACTGATCCAAGGTACAGTTGCGCTCCTTACGTCTCTGATCCCAGCAGGATACTACGCACTTGATTCCCTTAGCTGATCTCACCCACAACTAAGAGTTGCTACGACCCAAAGTCGAAGACTTTAATAAACAAATCTGTATCACACAGAAAAGTCTACAAGAATAGATAAATCTTTCTCCCACAGAAATACCTACGAGTTTTGTTCCGTCTTTTGATAAATCAAGGTGAACAGGAACCAATCGATAACCCGGACTTATATTCCCAAAGAACAGCCTAGAATTATCAATCACCTCACAATAATCTTAATCGACAAGCGAAACAAGATATTGCGGAATCACAAACGATGAGACGAAGATGTTTGTGACTACTTTTCTATCTTGCCTATAAGAGAAACAAATATCAAGCCAATCTTACGATTGCACTCAATCACGATAGAAACAGCAAGATCAGATCACGCAACTACAGAGAAAATAGTTGGGTTTGGCTTCACAATCCCAATAAAGTCTTTAAGTCGTTAACCTACAGGGTCTCGATAGAAACCTAAGGTTAAAAGAGAATCGACTCTAGCTTACAACTAGTATCACATAGGAGGTGTGGGGATTAGGTTTCCCAGTTGCTAGAGTTCTCCTTTATATAGTCTCCAAATCAGGGTTTGCAATATAAGTTACGTTGGTAACAAAGCATTCAATATTCACCGTTAGATGAAAACCTAATTAGATTCAAGCTAATATCTTTCAACCATTAGATCGATCTTAGATTGTTATACACAAATGAAATATACGTCAATTAGGTTTGAATAACCGTACCTAAACGTGTACACCTAGTTGGTTCAACAGTAGTTAACCAATGGTTAGCCATATGAGCACTTTCATATCAACCTTATTCATTTTCACAATAACTAGTCCAAATGACTCAAATGAACTAGTTCGAGAGTTATTCAATTGCTTAGATCTTATAGAAGTATATAAGACACAATCGAAGCAAAATCGGTTTTGATTCACTCGAATCGATTCATGAACATTATAACCACGGTTTGCAAATTGCATTCCTTAATATATAAATGTTTTAGTTCATGAACAAACCAATTTTAAAAAGTAACACACTTAAGTATGCGTACGGGTATGCGTACTTAAGTAACCGGATTTGAGTTTGTTTTTGTTTCCAAACTCAGAAGAAATTCACGGACATGAACTTTCCGCCAGTATCTGTACGGGTACGCATACTTAGGTAATCACATTGAGTTGGTTGTGATTTCCAAACTCAACATAAATTCACGGTCATGAACTTCCGCCAGTATTCGTACGGGTACGCATACTTACCCAGTCTCTATCAACCATTTAGTACACACACAAGTATGCATACATTTGGTTCCCGGTTTTGGACTTATACACTAATGCTCGAACACATTATATGCTTATATCAAAAGATGGCTACATGTTCTAAACTCTTTATTTCAATCATTGAAACATTCTTAGAGGATGTTAAATAGAGGTTATTCACACACTATTTTTCATCAAAGCAATTTTAAAGATATTGAAATAATCAACATGAATTTCGTCACTTGTAAAGATGAACTTGGCCAAAGCGAAAGCTTATCAACACATATTTCGAGAAATAGATAGGCGAGATAAACTCGGATCGAAATAGCAAATGTGTATAATCGAAGTCTATATAGCAATACGACTTTTGTCTCAAGATAGGAGATAAAGTAGATAGACTTTTGAGTGATAGATAAGTTCAAGTCTCCACATACCTTTTTGTCGATGAAGATCCACCAGTTCCTTGAGTAGTTCTTCGTATTTGCATGATGAACGTCGTGGAGTCTAGAGCTCAACTATACTTTCTATCCTAGTCCGAGACTTAGCTATAAGTAGACTAGAAATCAAGACTTATAGTTTTGGCAACTAAACTTGACAACAAGCTTGAGATAGCAACGCTTGCGAGTTCGACCGAGCAATGCTCTAACAATAACTGCGAAGATGTGAATGATTATACTCAAGTAGTAAGACATGATCACATGATCATAGTATTGAGGAATTAGGATACGAAGTATAACGCTTATCTTTTGAACTTGACATCGACATAATCGTATGAATGCTATTGTGATTATGTGTATGGGTAGAGGTGAAGATTTCGTCATAGGAAACAATGTTTACATTTGTTTAAAGTGAAAAAGCGGGGGTACAACAACCACACCCAATATTTAGTTATGCAATCTGAATAGATAAACTCCAATATACTTTCAAGAAAATCTACTAGACAGTCGGACTCAATCTAGAGAAAAGTATATCAAAGAGTTTTATATCTCTATCTCTAAATTAGATCTGCAATCAGCAAATAAAAATTTGTGAGCCCGATTGAATATAACAGAAGTAACTTGAACGGTACCAAAGACAAATGTTCAAGGATCTATCAATTTCAATCAACAACCAAAGGTTGGATTTCCCAATTGATCGATTCAACGCACAACCTGTGATATTTCAATAATATAACAAAATATAATGCGGAAAAGAAATAACACAGACACCAGAATTTTGTTAACGAGGAAAACCGCAAATGCATAAAAACCCCGGGACCTAGTCCGGCTTTGAACACCATACTGTATTAAGCCTCTACAGACACTAGCCTACTACCAATGAACTTCAGACTGGAATGTAGTTGAACCCTAATCAATCTCACACTGATTCAAGGTACAGTTGTGCTCCTTACATCTCTGATCCCAGCAGGATACTATGCACTTGATTCCCTTAGATGATCTCACCCACAACCAAGAGTTGCTACGACCTAAAGTCGAAGACTTGATAAACAAATATGTCTCACACAGAAAAGTCCATTGGAATAGATAAATTTGTCTCCTACAGAAATACCTACGAGTTTTGTTCCGTCTTTTGATAAATCAAGATGCAAAGGAACCAATTGATAAACCGGACTTATATTCCCGAAGAACATCCTAGTATTATCAATCACCTCACAATAATCTTAATCATATGGTAGCGAAACAAGATATTGTGGAATCACAAATGATGAAAAGAAGATGTTTGTGACTACTTTTAATCTTACCTATCGGAGATAAAACATAAGCAAATCTTAGCAAAGATAATACTCAAACACGATAGTAAAAGTAAGATCAGAACACGCAACTACAGAGAAAATAGTTGGGCCTGGCTTCACAATCCCAATGAAGTCTTTAAGTCATTAACCTATAGGGTTTCGTGAAAAACCTAAGGTTAAAGGAGAATCGACTCTATCTTATGCAACTAGTATCACACATGAGGTGTGGGGATTATGTTTCCCAGTTGCTAGAGTTCTCCTTTATATAGTTTTCAAATCAAGGTTTGCAATCTAAGTTACCTTGGTAACAAAGCATTCAATATTCACCGTTGTATGAAGAATATAAGAAAACTATATCGTAACATGACTTATGTCTCAATATAGGATAGTTTTCGATTATATACATTTGAGATTTCTTATATTTTTCATTATAGTTTTCTTATATTTTTCATCTAACGGTGAATATTGAATGCTTTGTTACCAAGGTAACTTAGATTGCAAACCCTGATTTGAAAACTATATAAAGGAGAACTCTAGCAACTGGGAAACCTAATCCCCACACTTCTGTGTGTTACTAGTTGTATAGCTAGAGTCGATTCTTCTTTAACCTTAGGTTTCTCATGAGACCTTGTAGGTTAACGACTTAAAGACTTCATTGGGATTGTGAAGCCAGACCCAACTATTTTCTATGTAGTTGCGTGATCTGATCTTGTTGTTTCTATCATGTTGAGTACAATTGTAAGAATTAGCTCGATATTTATATCTCTGATAGGCAAGATAGAAAAGTAGTCACAAACACCTTCGTCTCATCGTTTGTGATTCCACAATATCTTGTTTCGTTAATCGATTAAGATTATTATGAGGTGATTGATAATACTAGGCTGTTCTTCGGGAATATAAGACCAGTTTATCAATTGGTTCCTATTCACCTTGATTTATCAAAAGACGGAACAAAAACTCATAGGTATTTCTGTGGGAGACAGATTTATCTATTCCAATAGACTATTCTATATGATACAGATTTGTTTATCAAGCCTTCGACTTTGGGTCGTAGCAACTCTTGGTTGTGGGTGACATCAGCTAAGGGAATCAAGTGCTTAGTATCCTGCTGGGATCAGAGATGTAAGGAACGCAACTGTACCTTGAATCAGTGTGAGATTGATTAGGGTTCAACTACAGTCCAGTCCGAAGTTCATTGGTAGTAGGCTAGTGTCTGTAGTGGCTTAATACAATGTGGTGTTCAAAGCTGGACTAGGTCCCGGGGGTTTTCTGCATTTGCGGTTTTCCACGTTAACAAAATTCTGGTGTCTGTGTTATTCCTTTTCTGCATTATTGTTATATAATTGAAATATCACAGGTTGTGCGTTGTATCGATCAATTAGGAAATCCAACCTTTGGTTATTAATTGAAATTGATTGATCCTTGAACATTGGTCTTTGGTACCGTTCAAGTTACTTCTCTTATATTCAATCGGGCTCGCAAATTTCTATTTGCTGATTGCAGATTTAATTGAGAGATAGAGATATAAACTCTTTTATATACTTCTCTCTAGATTGAGTCTGACTATCTAGTTGATTCTCTAGAAAGTATATTGGAGTAAGTCCTCTCAGATTTTCAAACGAATTGTTGGGTGTTGTTGTTGTACCCCCGCATTTTCAATTGGTATCAGAGCAGGCAAACACATTAAAAACCTTATAAGTCTGTGTTTGTAGCGATCTGATATTGACAGAAGTGTTATCTCTATAAACGTACCACCAGTCTTCGATGGCTCAAATTACTTATGGTGGAAAATTTATATGCGTGACTTTCTTCAAGCGTGTGATTTTCAATCATGGTTTATGTAGTTAATGGCTATGATGCTCCCGTTATTGCAGTAGGAGATGCGACCGTTCCAAAGGATATTAGTGCATATGACCCTACTTAGATTCTTGCTTCAAAGCAAAATTCCGATGGTTTGAATGCAATCATCCATGCCATTACCCTAGATCTTCAGCACCATGTGACTACGTGCACTCGGTCTAAAGATGCTTAGGATATCTTAGAAACCGTATTTGAAGGGAATACCAGTGAAAAGGAAGCCAGGCTTCAAAACCTAAATTACGATTGGGAAAACCTTCGTATAGCAGATGAAGATTCATTTGATTAGTTTAATCACAAAGTGTCTGAAATTGTTAACGCAGCTTTTGCATTGGGTAAGACTATTCCTGAAAAGGACATTGTGATGAAAATTCTCAGATCGCTGTCATCTAGATACGACTCTAAGAAGTAAGCCATTGTTGAGGAAATAACCTTGATACTCTTTCCATAAATACTCTTGTTGGAAAGATTAAAATACTTGATCATGATCAGAATACAGTCAGAACCTCTGCGTTCAATGCTGTGACCATTGCAAGTGAAGCTTCTAACTTGTCATGGACTGCTGAATATTGTTCTAATCAATTTGATCCTAAGAGATCACTGATTACACAAAAGATCAAGGATATTGTGAAGAAAAGCAAAAGATCCGAGAGACTGTCTTCTCTCTCTATTGCTTCTGATGATTCAGTTCAAGAGAAAGCATCCCAGTGTCCTAACACCTTACATACTGCTGAAGTATGTACATAATTTTCAGCCTTCTCGGCAGAAGTTCCCATTAACTCAAATTCATGTTCTGAATACGAGTCTGACACTGAGATCCTAGATTTCCTGGACAATTGTGAAGAAATTCACCAAGAAAATATTCAACTGAAAGATATGTTGAAGAAACTTGAATCATCACTTCAGGGGGAAACTCTTGAGATTGACTGTCTTAATGATGAATTCACTAGAACCCTATTTCTAAAAGAAAAAGAGATTAACTCTCTCAAGTGTGACCTACAAAGGTTTTTCGGAAGCTCAGACAAAATTTCAGCAATGTTGTTTGGTCAAAAGGCTTTTGGAAACACAAAAGGTTTAGGGTTCAAAATTAAGACTGTGAGCATAACTAACTCATTTGTTCCAGCCGGCTCTGGATCAATCGATCTTGCTTGTTGTGATAAACAGGAGTCATCTCTACAAAGCAAAATCTCTTCTCTGTTTTGCTCTTTTTGTGGAAGTGTAAGTCATGTTCAGAGCAAGTGCTGGAAATTCAAGAGAAACAACAAAAGAATTTCCAAACTTCAAAATGACATGCAAAGGATGAATCTGACTCTGGAGAAGCAGTCCATGACGCATGGGCATAAGAAGAAGTCTAAAAGAATCAGAGTCATACGAGGTAAGTCTATTCATCCAACAAACCTTGAGATGTCACTTTGTGACACAAGAAGTGAACATTTTGTTCACTCCATTACTATCTAATTTATAGTAATGAACTGTATCCTTATTTTGGACTTGAGAAATAAGGATTACTTCAAGGTTGTTCAAGTCTTATAATTGTTTGTTGATTTCTTTTATTCTATTTTGAGCAAGTAAATATTTTTTTGTTGAGATAGATAATGGATCATGAACCGTGGAAACTTTTTCAAGTTTCTTTAGGGTTTTGTTATCCTAGAGTCTATTTATGTTCATTTGTGAACAATATTATCCTTTACCTTTTATCTCTCTAAAAGGATACAGTCTTATGGACCCTATAACAAGAGGTACCACAAAAAGAGATGATGTTGAAGCTGTCAATGTGTATCTGTGTGAAGGGATTCTGTCCTCAAGGAAAAAAAGGTGAAGGATATGATTGATAATCCAGGTTCTTCCTCCAACTGCCTATTGTCTGTTTGTCATTCTGATAATAACTTTAGAGCTATGGTGAAAGATTTCATCAGAAAAAGAAATGATTCAAAATATCGAATCATTTCATCTTTAGAAGATATTTATCACTATGAACAAATGTTGTCTCTAACAAAGAACACTTTGCGTGAACTGAAAATAGAACTTAGTGAGTTAACTGATATTTCTGAAGATGTGGAGGAATTGAATGATCCTATTATCAATGGTTTTTTCAATAATGAGAAGGAATTCTCTGTAGATGCCCTGAGAAAGCTCTACAATGTCTAGGAAACTTCTTATGAGAATTTTATTATTGTGTTTTTTAAGAAGGATAGGGCTGGCAATGGTGTTCTGAAATCCGAAATCCGTTTCCAAAAATTCAATATCCTATAGGATTTAATTCGACATATCGGATTTCGGATTTCGGAACCGGAGATATTATCGGATATTCCCTCTTAACCCTATCGGAATCGGATGAGGGTCATTCCGTTAGGTTACTATCCGACATCCGATAGCCTAGGGGTGTACTTGTAATTTCCAACCCCCAAGTATTAGATGTCGAAAAGAATTACTCTTCCTCTTCGAGTCTTTGGTCTGACCGTCTGAGTCTCTTTAACATTTTTTTTTCTCATTCTTAACAGAAAGAGATCGAGATATCAAGAAACTTAGGTAGTCATAGAGAGGGTTTGATCGATATATAGGTATATAGAGATTGATAGATTCAAAAGGAGGGTTTGATTGGAATCCAGAGACTAAGAAAAAGATTAGTTTTTGGTTTTGATTTAGATCTGTAGAAGGTGATGTTTTGATTTTGGTCAGAGATTGTCAAAGAAGATTAGTTTTTCATTCAGAAAACAAGTAAGTAATCTAAACGACTAAACCCCTTTGTTTATTTTTGTTAAAATCAACTCATTGTTGATGTTTCTGAAATTAGGGTTTGAGATATCTGAAATTAACAATTTCGAAATTAGGTTTTCATTTGATTGTTGTTGTTATTATTGTTGTGAATCATGAAATTGACATGAGCCTGGAATTTCTAATGTGAACTTCCTCTAATGATTTGGACTAAAGCGTGGAGACAGAACATTCTCATATGCATAACCAATACTCTGAAATCTTATAGCACCAATTTCTTGCCGTGAAATTAGTTCATATGAGCTTCTTACTGTTACTTATATACTTTTTTGGTGAAGGTTGATATATGTTTCTTGTGGATTTAAATCTCTTGTTAATTGTCTGCTTCCAAGTGCTCAGTCAACCGATCATGATTTAATGGTTTTTAAACCTACTGAAGACTGAAAATTATATTCCTCACATTTCTGTTGTTAAACAAACAAATAGGAGGTTGACCCAAATGTTATGAGGAGCATCCTACTAGTTACATGGATAGGTTCATTTTCTGCTTTGAATCTCATTCCATGAATTAATAGTTGGGTTGTTGCTGATTCCTGCTAGCTTTTGCGTTGGATTGAGTCCATCATTTTCTTAGTGAACTGAGTAGAAAGGGAAACCAATTCCAAAGTAGATATAATTTATTATATCTACTTTGGAATGAAATTCAGATGTATGTAAGGTGATATACATTGGGTCATCTTATTTCTCCGTTGTAGTTGGTAGTTGAGTAAACGTATTTGTATAAATATATGGTGGCTAATTATCCAATCAAATTGTTAGTTATAAGCTTAGATTTGATTGTGTGAATGGTCAATAAGCACACCATATTCAATGGCGCTGGTATTATTCACAGTGAAAATGATTTTGACTTCTTTTTCTCTCATTTCCGGCACCTATATTTCGATAGTTAATCTGTTGAAAGTTGAGTTAATAATTTGATCTCCAACCCAGTGCTTAGTCTTACTATTAAGTATTAAAGCATCTTGGATTGTTTGTGTCCTTCAAAGCTGCGTGCTTTTAGAATTTACTCTCTTTACTTTGGAATGAAACTTCACATGTAGTATGAGATGATACATTGGGTTCTTCGGGAATCTAAGCTTTCAGAGTATTAGTGTGTTAAGTGATTGTAGCCTGGAATTATGTTTTATAGTTTATATTCTCAATTTCTCATCATCTCATTTTATCTTAAAGTAGTGGTGTTTTGACGAATTTGTGTGTGCTGATGAAAAATGCAAATTTGTGTGTTCTCAAAATGTCTCAAAGTCAAAGAGCATCCAATAGAGTTGGAACTTCAAGCAGTCAACCAAATTCCGAACAACCAGAACAAGAAGATCAAAGTGTTGAATGTTCAACAATTGCTTCAATAGCACCTTCTTCAAGTAAAAGATTAGCAGAAGTAACAGATGAAGATCATCCACTTGTTATTGCTTTATTGAAGAAATTGCGTACAACAAGGTCACCGGCATGGGAGGAATTCACTAGGAAAATTATTGTAATGCCTGTAAAAGGGAAGCCGGATGCGGAAGAAGCTGTCCTTATGGGTGAATGTCATCATTGTAAAAGGTTGATACCTGCTCAGAGTGAACAAGGAACTACCCGCTTGTCTCAACATCTAAAAACCTGCCACAAGAAGCCTGAAAACAAGCCAGGCCAGATGAAGATTACCAACACACTTAAAGAAGGAGGTAATCACCAAGTTAAATTACTTAATTGGAAGTATGAGCCTATGGTTACTAGGAATTGCCTTGCTAAAATGATTGCTAAGCATGATTACCGTCTTAACATGGTTGAGCATTTCTACTTTAGAGAGTTTGTTAAGTCTTTGAACCCTGCTGCTAAAAGGCAATATAGGAATACAAGTAGAGCAGATGTGTTGAGGTGTTATGCTGAAATGAAAGATGAATTGCAATTACAATTAGAGAATTTGACTTCCAAATGTAGTCTTACAACTGATATGTGGACTGCCAAACACACTAAAGATGGTTATTGTTGTGTTACATGGCATTTTATAGATGATAAGTGGAATTTGACTGCCAAAACCTTAGCTTACATTGTAGTGCCATCACTACATACAGGAGATGCTCTCTCAGATTTTATCAAAACTTGCACTTTGGAATAGAACATAGATATGAAATTTTTTGCTTTGACTGCTGATAATGCTCCAGCTAATGGTGTTATGATGAGAAATCTTATTAGTTTGCTAGATGGTAAGAATTGTTTGTTGCTTAGAGGAAAAATGTTTCACATGAGGTGTAGAAACCACATACTGCATTTGATTGTATTGTATGGCATGAAAGTAGCTGCTGAGTTTATAGAGGGTATTAGAGATTGTGTTAATTATGTAAAGTATTCACAAGCTAGGAAAGAGAAGTTTGAAACAGCATTGGCACAATGTAGATTGTCTGGAAAGTCAGTTAGTTTAGACGTAGACACAAGATGGAATTCCACTTTTCTGATGCTTAAGAATGCCATTGCACTTCAAGAGGGTTTTAAAAGACTTAATGAGTTTGATTCTGATTTCGATATTCTGCCATCTAGACAGCAGTGGGAACAGGGAATAGAAATTTGTAAATGTTTAGAGGATTTTAATGATGTTTCAACTCAGTTTGCAGGGATTAAGTATCCAACTTCAAATCTGTATTACAACGGGGTTTATGAAATTAACAAATTCATCAAAAGTTGGGAAGATAATGAGTTTGACTATATCAAAAAAATGGGGTTGAAAATGAGAGAAAAGTTTAATGCATATTGGAGTGAAAGTAATTTGATTATGAGCATTGGAGTGGTTTTAGATCCAAGGTATAAGGAAAAATGGGTAAGGTACACATATAAGAGAATTTATGGAGAAGATAACTATGTAGATGAGTATGAGAAATTCAAAGCAGACTTGACTCGAATTTTCAATGCATATGAATCTCAAAACAGCACTTTAGCTCCTGCTTTCTTTAGCAACTCTTTCTCTCGCATGGATGTAAGAAGCTCAAGTATAACTAACCCAGATTATGCTGATTTTATGTTGGAAAATGATGAATGTGATGTTCAAAAGTATGAGTTAGAGAAGTACTTAGAAGAACCAATTCTTCCAACCCTATCAGCCCAAGATGAATTGAACTTTGATATATTGGCTTGGTGGAAGCTAAATGGCCCTAAGTACCCAACTTTGGCAAAGATAGCAAGAGATGTGTTGGTTGTTTAAGTGACCAGTGTGGCATCAGAGTCCATGTTCAGCGATGTTGGAAGGGTTCTAACAACACACAGAACTTCATTAACTCTAGATTTAGTCCAAGCATTGCTATGCTTAAGTGATTGGCTGCCAGACTTCTTTGATGCAGGTAAATCTTATTTTCCTTTGCTTAGTTCTTTGGTAATTTTATTGGATTTGATAATTGTTTTTTCTTGCTATTAACTAATTTTTAGTCAATGAACATATATAACAGTAGACTAAATGGAACTGGATAGGTAATAGTCTTCGTTTTTTACGAAGCTTGCAATAGTTTTTTAGTTTTCGAGCTCATTGTTGAATTAAGTGAATAAGACTACAAATATAATATAGTTTCAACTAAGTTTCTTTGATGCATTATATTTAGTCTCTAAACTTCCCAATGCACTTGTTATGAGTATCATTTTGTATAGACTAAAATCACACCCATGTCATCTGTTTAGTTCTAGTGGGGGGATATGCCTTATGAATTTTCTGACTAATACAATGCAAAAAACAATTCAATGCAACATTTGCTTAGATTCTTGGAAAATGAACTTTTTTCTATTATGATGCTTAGTATTGTAATGCTAGTGACAATATTGGAAATACCTATCTCAACTTGTACCTTGTATTTGTGTACTTGAGCTCTATCAGGACAATCAGTTTCGCATCAAACGGGTACGCATACCTTAGTACACTTCCAAAACCCAACAGAAATTCCCGGACCTATACCTTACGCAAGTATGCGTATCGGTATGTGTACTTGGTACACGGAATTTCACAACTACAAGTATGCATATGGGTATGCATACTCTAGTTCTGGTCATGGATCACATACATGCAAGAATGCATACTATGTTCATAATCCAATAGTTCTAAACTTTATTTCAAACATTGAAACTTTCTTAGAGGATGACAATAGCCGTTTTCACACACTGTTAGCATCAAAGCAATTTTCAAGTTATTGAAATAATCATAATGAAACATTCCAAGTCTACACCAAATGATTGTATCACACAAACCATGTAAGATGTTACTCGGCGATTTTCACATGATCATCTTTTGACTTTCGTCAAGAATATAAGATGAACTTGGTTGAAGTGAAAGCTTACCAACACATATTTCGAAAAATATGTAAGTGAGTAAGTCCCAGCTCGAAATCTCAAATGTGTATAATCGAAAACTATCTTAATACGACTTTTGTCTCAATGTAGGAGATAGAGTAGAAATAGACTTTCCAAGTGATAGATGAGTTTCAGTCTCCACATACCTTTTGTTGATGAAGTTCCACAAGCTCGCCTTAGTAGTTCTTCGTCTTCGATTGATAAACACCGTGAAGTATAATACTCAACTACACAATCTATCCTAGTCCGAGACATCACTATAAGTAGACTAGAAATCAAGGCTTATAGTTTTGATCACTAACATTGACAAAAAAGCTTGAGATAGCAATGCTTGCGAGTTCGACCGAGCAGTGCTCTAACATAAAGGAAGTACATTCATGAACTTGTTTTATAAATCGAAAGGGAAATCGCTAGGCTTATTGGTATTGTCATTCATTGCATATCTTTGTATTACCAATATGTGTGAGTTAGTAGAACGGATCATAACCTGTTATATATCTTGGTATAACTAATCACAGTGCCTGACTTATGTATTGGTATGACTTTTATTAGTGTAACCGATCCTAGGTAATCACCTGAGATGGTATGATCGATATTTGTAATTGTGTGACCGATCCTAGTAATTGGTGTGACCGATCACAAAAGAGTTGTGTAATCGATCCTTGTAATTGGTGTAACCGGTCCTAGTAATTAGTGTAACCGATCCTGGTAATTGGTGTAACCGATCCTAGTGACTTATGTAACCGATCACAAGTAATACCATGAGAATATGGTAACCGGTCCTGGTAATTGATGTAACCGATCCTAGTAACTGATGTAACAGGTCCCAGTAACCATATTAAGGTAGAACCGATCCTTGTGTTTGGTAATACCGTAAACCCATGATTAGTGATTTGGTATTTGATCAATCACATAGTTGTCTTGGAATACAAATGAACCAATTCTAAACTTGTTTGGAAGTGTTGTATAATCGATTCCAAGATTGTAAATATGAAAGAGGATTTACATAGAAAAGATGTCGACATACTTTGAACATGATCAATAACTCTTATCTTTTATTGTTCAAAGATATTCCTTAATAACTCAAGGAGATCCCGGACCGAAATAAATTAAGAATCTTTTAATTAAGGTTATTAGTTTTATATACTTTTAATTACCAGCAATTAAATGCATATCTCTGGAAAATAAAAATTGGTAATGTGCATTTACTAATTGGAGATTTTCTAGTGAGATTTCGGAAATATTTGACAAAGCATTTCCAGGAATTATGAAAACCGATTTTGGAATTTATTGAATATCTTGAGAATATTCGATTTTGGAAATTCCTTGGTCTATAAATACCCAAGTTTGCATTTCGAGCAAACTATCCTAAGAGCCAGGCAAACTTCATCTTCTTGTTGTTTCTGGTGGATCCGTCTATCCGAAGAGGAAAGTACCCTAATTTGGCGAAATCTCTTACGACTGCTCGTTTAAAGACTTCTGTGGGATCAAGAAGCTCTACGAGTACCATTGGTGGGAAACTAGATAATTGCCGTTTATTTTAGTTTTCGATTGATTTGATTGACCAACGGTTGTTGAACTTTGATTGCACCTAGTTTGTTTATTCTTGAGAATCTTCTCTTCTGATATAAGATTCACTCAAACTAGATCGAAGTGTCGATGGGATCTTTAGAACTATTTGTAGATCTAAAGAAGTCTTGTGATAATCCATTGTTAACAGACTCCGTTCTGTGCGTAATTGATCACAAGAGATTCAAGTGGTGTTGTGGAGGTGTTTATTGAAGATTAAAGAAGATTTCTTATTTGGTTTCTATATCTCTGGGTGTGCACAAACCTTGATCGGATGGGATCCAACTAGAATCGGATTTATTCGATTGATTAGTTATGTAAGATCGGCATCACCTTTAAGTTTCTTGTTTGATTCTATATTGAGTGATTGCAAATCTAAACTCTGCTACTTTGGTAGTTGTTGGATAGATTGATCTGACCATGCAAAGGAGTTTATTTGTAAAACGGAAGAGCTTTTGCATATGACTTGAGATATCTTCATCTGAAAGAACCAAGAGAGTTGTTACCAAACAGATTTGTTGTTCCTTTACTGTTTGGAATACGATCCAAAGGAATTGTTATAGTGCGTGCACTTATTGAATGTCGGAAGCGCCGGGATACTGAAGAAACTAGGTGAACTATAGGTTTAGTTGCTTGGTCTCAACTATATGAAGTTTATTAGATTTTGTATAGCGGCTTAATTCTGAGAGTATTCAGACTTGCTTTGGAAGAGAAAGAAAAGAAAGAATCTTTCTCATGTCTTTCTTGGTTGGACAAATCCAACCGGTCATTTCTTATAAGTCTTTCTTAAACGAGCAAGAAGCGGAAGAGAAAATGCAAAGTCTGAATGGTACACAGTCCACTTGAGCAATTTGCCATTATTCCGCTCATTCCTATGAAGATAGGGAACTTGTACTTCTCATTCACAAATCCATCTTTGTCTATGTTGCTCACTCTCAGTTTGGTCCTACTTCGTTTCGAGATAACCCAAACTCTGTCTCTGTACAGGACCTGCCGGGGTTTTTCTGCATTTGCGGTTTCCTCGTTAACAAAATCTTGTTGTGTCTTTTACTTTTCTATTTCCGCAATTATAATTAAAAGTAAAATACACAAACGTTTACTCTGTATTACTTGATAGTGATCCTATAGAGTTTGGTTAAGTCCGAACCTATTATCAAGTAATCACACTTTGATTATTGTATTGTCTCGATCTCGTATCCATAGACGATCACACAAAGTGTGAATACCGATTTGTAGTATTGTCTTGACTTTGTCCATAGACAATCACTTTCGGTAAGAGGACTTATAAGTGGATAATTTAAAGATTGTGGTGTATTTGGGTACCCTCGTCTTTTCAATTGGTATCAGAGCAGGCAAACACGAAAAGATCTAACAATCTGTGTTTGGTGCGATCCAACCTATAAGAAATGAACTCGAGTTCACATGAATCAATTTCAGTTAACGTACTGCCAAGATTTGACGGAACAAACTATTTATTGTGGAAATCTACTATGAGATCTTTTCTTCAATCAAGAGACTTTAATACTTGGTTATTAGTCGTTGATGGTTATAATCGCCCGAAAGTAGAAAATTCAGAAACTGAGTTTAGACTCTTAGTGGATTATTCAAATGAAGAAAAGGCTTTTGCAAAGCAGAATTCAGATGGTTTGAATGTTATTATACATGCTGTAAGTCGTGATCTACAACATCATGTATCAACATGTCAAACTTCAAAGGAAGCTTGGGATAATCTTCAGATCGTATTCAAAGGAAATACATCATAGAAAGAAGCTAGACTTCAAACTCTTACGTACGATTGGGAAAACCCTCGAATGGATGAAAACGACAGTTTTGAAGAGTTTCATTTCAAACTCTCTGAGATAGTTAATGCTTCTTTCTCACTTGGAAAGACTAT
Organism: Papaver atlanticum; assembly: GCA_023531105.1. Lineage (NCBI taxonomy): Eukaryota > Viridiplantae > Streptophyta > Magnoliopsida > Ranunculales > Papaveraceae > Papaver > Papaver atlanticum. The sequence continues at coordinate 18,912,684 of JAJJMB010002020.1, read as the reverse complement.
TTCTGAAAAGGATATAATGTGCAACATTCTCAGATCGTTGCCATCTAGATAGGAATCTAAGAAGCATGCAATCATCGAAGCTAACAATCTTTCCTCTTTATCAAGATGTTCTCTTGTTGGAAAACTAAAGATATTTGATCAGGAATTCTTGTCTAAACAAAAAGACAATCTTGCCTATAAAGCCATCAAAAATCCGTCGACTCAATGTCCGGAAGACTCCCAAGATCAGGAAGATTTAGATGCTGAAAATGAAACTGAACTAAATCACCATTTGTCTATTATTACTAAACGATTCAAGAAATTATTGAGACACCGAAAAAGAGAATCTCCTGTTGTTTTGGGGTAAAAACTGTTTCTGTTGTTTTTGGTAAATTTGGGTGTGTTGATGAGAAACGAATTTAGACCTAAACAAATGCACTGCACGGGAGTACTTTAGATTTGAGAGATCAATCTGTACAATCCTGGCCTAAACCAAGAAATGGCCATTCCAGTCTTGCTTCGGTCACAAAGTGAAGGAGAAGGGTTAGTCTTAGGGAGGGAAGCAAAGAAGGTGTTGAGACCAGAATGGTTAATTCTGAAGGTGTGGCTATTTTATGACTTATATCAGAATAAGGAACTGGCTTGTGGAAGGTAAGCTATCAGTTCTTTGGTGTTTTTCTGGATAGTTTTGTTGTTGCTAACCAAAAACTGTCATCTGGTCGAAATAGGTAGAAACCTATTTATACAAGTCACAATTGAACGCACCCTGATCTCGTAGGAAGTGGGAGTAACTGAGTGATGGAGAAGTGGGGTAATGTGTAAATGCTAGAAACCACGTCCCCACTATGAAGGAAACGGGTTGGTTTACACCCACTACTTCTTGCCGCCACTAACTGCCCGCTTTCCTGACACTTTCTTATAATGGGCATGTTGCACGCCGCATGCTGTAAACCGCCAGACCAATACCCTGATGAGTATCCCCCAGTTTGTGACATGTTTGATGTCTCGAGTATTTTCGTGGAAAATATGTAGCAGATTGCTGAGTGGGTCTCGTATGCAAGACCTAGTTATTCTGATTAATTGTACGCCAGCTAGGTGGCGGATAGCCATGTGTGGCAAGTCAAGTCAGGAGACTTGCTGCAGGAGAATGGCGTGTGATGTTATTAGGTTTCCCACTGTTGGTCACCTAAGACTTACCATAGGCCGGTCAATTCCGTGGCGAATTTGGACGGCTGAGATTGTAATTCATGAGAGGAGGTGGTCGTTGATTATGGCCACATTCCGTTGGCACCTGGTGATGGCATAGTGGCGCCAGTGACATGGTGGCACGATTGACACATGCCAGTGGCGTAATGGTATGATTGCTACATGCCAGTGGCATAATGGCGCGAATAGCGCCTGGCGTAGCCGTGGTCGTTATATCTTGGCATATTGGTGTTGGATCCAAATATGGCTCGGAAACATTGGCTCCAGTTGCCGTATCAAACCTAATGCCCTAAGTAGCATTGTTTGGCATGGTTGGCGTAGCAACCTTACTTAAATTAGGGTTTGGCATGCCAAAACCCTAATTAGCGCGTGTGGCATGTGGCCGTGGCACAACGACATTCTTTGTGCAGATGGTGCCATGGCCACATCAAAGGAATTATGGCAAGTCCATAATGTGGGAACGACCACAGGCACAAGGATAGCCATGGGTGTGCATAGCATGGCGCCATTTTTAGGGATTCCTGGGTCCCGCATGGCTCGTGGCATGTTGTGGGGCCAAAGTTACGTAATTTGGGTCACGACTAGAAATTAGGGTTTTGACTAGTGCCGCTAAAGCAAAAGTCGTGTTTCTGTTTAGAATACCCTGATTGAAATCTGTTATGGCGTTGGCCACGAGCAGAAAGTGAGTTAGCACGTAGCTGCGCCATTTGTGGCACATTGGCGTGTTACTGCGGAGGAGTGGCATGTTGGCATGCCGAATAACGCGTTCGTGTGGCATGGCATGTTTGGCATGGCATGTTTGGCATGCCAATTTAACATGTTGGCATGGCATGGCACGTTTGGGATGCCGATTAGCAATTGGCATGGTGGTCGTTTGGCATAGTTTGGCCTTTTAATGCGTGTGGCGGGTTTAGAGCGACCTGATTGGTCAATAGAAAGGAGGCCGGCCAAACATAGGGCATGGCCACATCTCTAGTGCACGTGGCGCATTCAAAGCGACCTGATTAGCCGATAGGAAAGAGGGCCGGTAAGTATGGGCCCTGCCACATCTCATGTGCATGTGGCGGATTTAAAGCGACCTGATTGGTCGATGGGAAAGAGAAGGGCCGGCAAGCAGCATGGGGCGTGGCCATCTGCAGGTGGCGCCGGCTGGCCTATGGCACGGCCACATCTCCCTTTGTTTCCGCTCCTATTTTTCGCGGCTCCTCTTTTATTCCTTGTTTTCTGATTTTGGGTAGGACTTTGCACCTACTAATCCATGGCGGATAATTGCCTAGTTTTCCTAGGTTTAGTTTCGACCAGCAGGGTCTGATATATTGCGTAGGACGCAAAAAACCTAATATTTTGCAAATTAATTAGGTTGATATTGAATCTTGTGAATTATCACAAAATTGATTGGATTCTGCGTGTTGACACAGAGTTATTTATTGTCAGAGAGCAGCATGCTTTCTGACTGAGTACTTTTATGCAAACCTCAACCTTGATACTTCGGGAAATTTATGCTACTCAGCTGCGAGTGAACACTAATTGTCATGTCATATAAATATTAAGGGTTCAGCCGTGGAACACAGCACAGAAAGTATTCGGTGAGTCATATATTAATGAATAATACCGACAGGGTGTCGAAATTTACAGAATATCTGGGATTGTTGCTACATGCACCATTCTGGATAAATTTCATGTAAATATATTGAATTGCTCAATTAATGCGCAAATGAAGAGGTTGTGTACTCATCACTTTTACATGGCTTTGTCTCTTTGCAGAATGACAGCATGATAAATGCAGGGTTTTACAATTTTAGCCATGAACTAAAAACCACCATCAACACCTGTGTCAAAAATAAATCGTATTTCTACACATAAAAGTGAAGACATTTGGGATGATGATGATATTGTTCCTCAATGCTACAAATGTATAGGCTTTGGTCATATTTCTCCAGACTGTCCAATTAAGGATATTCAGTGGGGAAAAAATGCATATACTGCCACTCTTGACTATTCCCCTGACGAGGATAATCAAGATTGTATGCTAGATCATGTTGCAACCATTGCAAAAGTCTGTGACTCTGAAATACTTTCAACATTAAATACCCACGAAGAGTTCACTCCTACGATTTTCAAACAAATTTTTCCTTGTAAAGATAAAAGAACTCAGTTTCTTGAATCCGAAATCAATGGAATATAGTCATCGCTTGATCAGCTCAGATGGAGTTATCTAAATGATAAAGTAAAATTTAACAAGCATCTTGTGAAAATCGAGGTCTCTCAATGTTCCGAGAAAGAACAAGTATCTAAACTCATCTTCGACATTAAGTGTTGTCAAGATGAAATCAGAAAGTTAAAAGCAGAGAATCTGAAATGAGAGAAAAACTTAACTGCTCTTGGAAATCATCACTTGATATGAATATATCAAAAGGAAAGGAAGCAGGGTTGAATAAATCTATAAAACCTAAGTTTTGTAACCAGAATACTTCTGGGGCTTGTTTCCGATGCAAACAATGGGGCACTATAAAAAACAATGTCCTGGTATTAAACAGAGAGAGAAACTTTGTAAATCCAAAAATTCAAGATCTAAGTCTAGATCAAAAATCACTTCTGAAAATCAACATAAAAAATTGAATAATGTGATTTTTAGACATCAAGATCTTACCTCAAATTTGAGAAACGAACCTAACAATTCAAACATAAAGGTTTCTCAAATCTGTAAGAATGTCTAAACCTCCAAGGGAGAAAAATTCAACAACCGAAAAGTGATAACCTAACTAGTTATCATGAATCCTTACTTGTTACCCTCAAAAAGTAAGCAGTAAGGATATATATGTAATATTTTAATAAAAATATTTCTAAAATTAATTTTCGGTTAAGGAATTAAATGAAATAATTTTCTCAAAGATTGTGAGAAAAATTTCTCTTATTTATAAGAGGAAGGACCTCTTATTTCATTTTATAGAGATCTGACAGAATGTCTACCTCTAGCTGCAACTCTTGCAAAACTGAAAAAGTCTAGACCATATTGTTTCCTAATAAGAAAATTCGTCTCGAATCTTCAGATGGTGATTCAGACTCATCTCCAGAGCTTCATCAAGATGTTCCTAATGAAGAAATCACATCTCTTAATGATAATCTTCTCAAGAATCTTTCACTAAAATTAGATCTAATCTTATGTGAAGTAAGGAACGTGAAAAAGGATTTGCGAAAGGAAGTAAAGGAAGTCAATGACAATGTTTAGCAATCTTGAATCAAGATTAGTAATCATAGAAGATGATTGGAATCCTGTAAAATCTTATGATCCGGCTTCAAAAATATCAGAGGAAACTCTAAAGGAATAAAATTAGAGCAGCCGACAAATGAAGAATAATAATTCTTCCAAGAAAAATAGACATCAGTTTTTGATTATTTCAATTATTGTATAAGGTCTATTTCTGAATAAAACTATCTATTATTTATGAATAAAATTATTAGTTTATAATTTTTCTTGTGATAGTTTTTCCGATTACATAGCCTGTGCTTGAATGGTTTATATTATTGCTATGTGTTTATGGGATGTTTGATTTCGGTTTTCATAACCCTAATATTCGATCTCATATGTGTGAACCCTTATGGTTTGTGTGCCTTTTTGATTTAGCGTGATTAAGTTCTAGCCCATGTTGGTAGGCTTTATCAAAGGATCATAAGGTGTTCCGATTGAGACTCATATGTAAAAAGTTACAATGCGTTGAATCAATTTGTGTTTACATGAGTTGTGTTTAGCATAAACATATAAGTTTCGGGTTTTCAACTTTTGTTATTGGCACGCATTAGTTAAAACCGATTCAACCTTTCTTTGGTAAAGGTTGCTTTTTTTGTTGTTCTTTTGTTCTTGCGAGTGGATGACAACATAATGGGGGAGAGTTCTAACTTGACTTGCGCTTAATGATATATATTTTTGGGGAGAAGAGGATGCGGAATCTTTGGTAACGAATTTGTTAGTTAATCGTTTTCCTATTTAAGAAAAGCCTGATTTTATTGCATATATTTTGCTTTTGCTTAACAAAATTCGGTACAATTGATGTTTATTCCATTATGTGTGTATGGATGTGTGTGTGTGTGATTCAATTGTTTTCGGTTAAGAAAAACTATTGTTTGATATCTTTCTTTATTGTTTGGTATTAATTGTTTTTGGCTTAACGAAATTTCGGTGCAATTGCGGCGCTGTAATGTATGTGTTTGTTTCAATTGCTTAACTCAATTTATTTGGTTTGTATGTATTTTTTATGGCTTAACAAAATATGGGATCATTTGTTTAGTCCAATTCGATTCCGGATAAGAGAAGCTAAGTTAATTCTGATCTTAGTTAGACTTATCAAAGTGAATGATTCGGTTATTCAATTCTAATCGAATGCCTTGACAAGAAATACTAGTTAACTAACCTAGTACTTGTCTTGTCTAAAGTAAAAGGTCTAAGTTATTGTCTGAATAATTAGAGCCTGATGAGAAAAATAAAGTTAATTCTGATCTTTATTTTGGTCTTATCGAAATAAGCGATTGTATTTGTGCAATCGGTTTAGCAAGGGAACTAAGTTTCTTAGTCAATTTGTTAAACGATTAGGGAAAATTTCTTCGGGGAATTATTTCCTTGATAACATATTAAAACCAAATTACTTGTAGTTTCGGTTTTGATATTGGTTATCTAAAATGGTATGTGAAACCTTCGTGCTTAACTCTTATAGGTTGTACAAGTCCTTTAGATTTGTAAGATCCTTTCGGTTTGACCTTTATTTGCTCGAACCTTTGTCATTTTGTGACAAAAAGGGGGAGAAATATATGGAGTAAACAAGTGATTTGTAATCACTAAGGAAATGACAATTGTGCTTAAACGTTATATCTAACGAAAGAGTAAAGCATTGACTAAGGGGGAGCAACATATCATATTGCTATTGTACTTATCTTGACTACAAAAGAGGAATAACAAAGATGTTCGGATTGAAAATTACCTATCTTACCCTTAGGGGGAGTATTAGCTTTGTTATTCAAATGTCAACAACGGCATTTATGGATTGAATATATGCAGGTTATTGTGTTGTTGAAACTTGGAATCAAGCGTATGTGTAATGAATTCTTGTAATTTGTTTATCCATATGTATTAAGAATTTTGTCACTAAAATTGACAAAGGGGGAGATTGTTAGAGCATAGCTCGGTTGAACCCACCAAACGTTGGTATGTCAAGTTTGGTTGTCATATTTTAGTGAATCAAAACTCATTTAAAGAGTCGCTTGATTATGTACTAGAGAAAACTTCGTATGGGTTAGGCTAGAAAGTCTAGGATTATGAGACATACAAGTATTACTCGAAGAATGTGAAGAAGTAACAAGCTACAACGACGACATCATCCTTCCTCTTGAGGTTAGTAATATTTGACTTGAATTGTTTCATTCCTATCATATCTTTCAAGTCGTGCTATATTGAAAACATAATTGAAAAAGCGGGGGTACAACAACCTCACCCAATATTTCGCTTAGGAATCTATATGGACTAACTCCAATATACTTTCAAGAGAATCAACTAGACAGTCAGAGTCAATCTTAATAAAAAGTATATCAAAGAGTTATATATCAATTTCTCGATTCAATCTGCAATCAAACAAATAGAAGTTTGCGAGCCTGATTGAATACAAGAGAAATAACTTGAACGGTACCAAAGACCAATGTTGAAGGATCAATCAATTTCAATCAACAACCAAAGGTTGTATTTACCAATTGATCGATTCAACGCACAACCTGTGATATTTCAATTATATAACAAAATATAATGCGGAAAAGAAATAACACAGACACCAGAATTTTGTTAACGAGGAAACCGCAAATGCAGAAAAACCCCGGGACCTAGTCCAGATTTGAACGCCGCACTGTATTAAGCCACTACAGACACTAGCCTACTACAAACTAACTTCGGTATGGATTGTAGTTGAACCCCAATCAATCTCACACTGATCCAAGGTACAGTTGCGCTCCTTACGTCTCTGATCCCAGCAGGATACTACGCACTTGATTCCCTTAGCTGATCTCACTCACAACTAAGAGTTGCTACGACCCAAAGTCGAAGACTTTAATAAACAAATCTGTATCACACAGAAAAGTCTACAAGAATAGATAAATCTTTCTCCCACAGAAATACCTACGAGTTTTGTTCCGTCTTTTGATAAATCAAGGTGAACAGGAACCAATCGATAACCCGGACTTATATTCCCAAAGAACAGCCTAGAATTATCAATCACCTCACAATAATCTTAATCGACTAGCGAAACAAGATATTGCGGAATCACAAACGATGAGACGAAGATGTTTGTGACTACTTTTCTATCTTGCCTATCAGAGAAATTAATATCAAGCCAATCTTACGATTGCACTCAATCACGATAGAAACAGCAAGATCAGATCACACAACTACAGAGAAAATAGTTGGGTTTGGCTTCACAAATCCATCTGGTTTGCGGACCTGTAAATGAAAACAAAAGTCAAAGTAACACAAATTCATTTGGGACAACAGATAGATATGTAACTATGACATGTGCAATAAACTCCTTTTGTTATATTGCAGGTCCTTCACCCTCAATCCATGAGACCAGCTAGAGAGGGAGACATTCCTGTTAGAGTAAAGAATTCTTACAATCCTAAAGCTCCAGGTACTTTCATAACGAGGTGCAGAGATATGAGTGAGGTGAGTAGTATTGAATTTAAGTATTGGATTATCAACTTGAAAATAATTTTTGATACCGCGTAAACCTTAGAAATTTAAAATTTTGTTTCGCCATCTCAGGCTGTATTAACCAGCATTGTGTTGAAGAGAAATGTTACCATGCTGGATATCGTTAGCACCCGAATGCTTGGTCAGTTTGGTTTTCTTGCTAAGGTAATAAACTAAATGAAGCTGGTGCTTTTCACTTGGTTACTCTAAGATATTCTGATTTGCATTATTATCCTGGTTAGGTTTTTGAAATATTTGAAGATTTGGGCATCTCAGTTGATGTGGTTGCAACAAGTGAAGTCAGTATATCTTTGACTTTGGATCCCTCAAAGCTTTGGAGTAGAGAACTGATTCAGCAGGCAAGCGTATGATCTCTAAAAAAAATTTATTTCATGCTACAGTCTCAAGTACGTCTTGCATTGGAAGAATTCATGCTTTACTTCCAGAAAGATATATTTTTCTCTTATGATTTTCCTAAGACTCAAAGACTTCGTATACAGGTTCTTTATATTATTATTTCCTCTCTTTTATTTTTTAGTTAAGAAGCGCTCTTTTTTGTTCAAGTTAGAGTTATGTAGTTATGTCAACACATCTGTGTCTCTTTAGCTGATTGGAAATTTTGGCATCTTCATATAGGAACTTGACCATGTGGTTGAAGAGCTTGAGAAAATTGCAGTTGTAAATCTCCTTCAACACAGATCCATCATCTCTCTAATTGGAAATGTGCAACGATCATCACTGATATTAGAGAAGGTGAGAGGATAGTTTTTTAACGTATTTGACTATTGTTCAATTTCTTGAAAACAAGTAACATCCAATAGTTTTATTGCCCACTAAAGTTCCCTATTCAGTCTAATACATGAGAATATCAATGCAGGCGTTCAATGTTCTTCGAACTCATGGAGTTAATGTCCAAATGATCTCTCAGGGAGCGTCCAAGGTTTTATCCTGATTGTCCTTGTGCTGTATTTTTGTGTATTATGTTGAGCACGTGATATATAGGATTCTAAGTTAATGTGTGTTTTGATATATTTATCAGGTGAACATTTCATTGATAGTAAACGATAGCGAAGCAGAACAAGTCGCTAGGTCATTACACTCCACGTTCTTTGAGAGAGGCAGTTTCTCAGAACTCGATTCCGAACAGATTACTACTAATGGATCGATCGTTTCAGCTCCCATCATCTCATCGTTGAACTGATTTCAACTTCCTTATTCTTCTTGTTACATCTTGTAGTATCACCATGTTGTCAGTTAGTATATCTCGTCAGTTAGTGTTAGCTATTCATAATTGAATATGCAATTAAAAATTGTGTTCTTTGTTAACATTGCTAAGTTCCGGTGCTTGTAGCCCAGTTGATTGTGAAGAACATCGGTCTCTTTTAATAAAGAGCACCTAATATGAAGTTTTTTTATTTATTTTTGGCTGGCGACAAGCACAAACACGGCAAAGAAAGGAAAAAACAACTGAATTTGAAATACATAAATCTGATAACAAAGCAGATTTCAAGAAGTGAGGCATCATCAACTACTGTTGTTTGTGTATTCCCCTTTTCCGCGCTTCTTTTTCCAAGATGTCAGCCACTTCATTGTCCATCCTATTCTTAAACAGAAAACCCAAAAAAAATTCGCAAGACTTCAGAATTCTCACTGCTTCTGAGACTATATTTTGATTTCTCCAAAAGATGTTACTTTGTTTTTCTCGAGCATAATAGATTAACCTCTGGCAATCACCATCCACCCAGAAGTTCTTTAAGTCCATGCTCTTCGCCCAATTAGCTATCTCCAGCATGCTCAGAGCCTCTGCCTCTTCTGTTGTGGATGCACTGAAAGTCCAAGCTGAAGCTTGGATAGTTTGCTAGGTTATGGGCAGCAGCGTTACTATCGATATACTGAAACTGAATAGATCTAGAATTTGACTAGTCTGCGGAGGTTGATTATAACTTGGGCATCTCCTTCCACAATGCAGTTGTCTACTCCCTTTTTTATGGCAAATTTCAGAACATAAACGTACCTGCATGCTTCAACACAGAGTGAGAACTTTCTTGTAAATAGATAGATTGACACCCCATAAAAAGAGCACCTAATATGAAGTTGTTGTTTTTTTTTTTGGCTGTCCGGAAGCACAAACACGGAAAAGAAAGGAAAAACTAGCAATTAACTAGGGGATATATCAGCTGCCAAAGAAAACAACCGATTTTCACTTTAGAATTATTTTTTTTACTTATATTGAGACAGAGCGAAAGATTACAGAGTTCTCCAAAATGTTGGTTTCCCTTATCTCATCTAGCTGATATGAGATATTGATGTCTACCAACATATTGTTGACCCTATTTTCTAAACTAGAAAAAACAACTGAATTTGAAATACATAAATTTGATAACAATGCAGATTCCAAGAAGTGAAGCAGCAACAACCATTGTTGTTTGTGTATTCCCCTTTTTCGTGCTTCTTTTGCCAAGATGTCAGCCACTTCATTACCTTGCTTATTCTTAAACAGAAAACCCAAAAAAGAAAAATCACAAGACTTCAGAATTCTCACTGCTTCTGAGACTATACTTTGATTTCTCCAAAAGATATTACTTTATTTTGATTTCTCCAAAAGATATTACTTTCTTTTCCTGAGCATAATAGATTAACCTCTGGCAATCACCTTCCACCCAGAAGTTCTTTAAGTCCATGCTCTTCGCCCAATTAGTTATCTTCAACATGCTCAGAGCCTCTGCCTCTTCTGTTGTGGATGACTGAAAGTCCTAGCTGAAGCTAGGATAGTTTGCTAGGTTATGGGAAGCAGTGTTCCCATTACTATCGATACACTGAAACTGAATAGATCTAGAATCTTTGATTAGTCTGCGGATCTCAGAAAGATGGTACCTTATTCTCCATGGAGGGACTTGGTTGATGGAGTTGATGAGGTTGATTATAACTTAGGCATCTCCTTCCACAATGTAGTTGTCTACTCCCTTTTTATGACAAATTTCAGAACATAAACGTACCTGCATACTTCAACACAAAGTGGAGAACTTTCTTGTAAATTGATAGATTGACACCCCATAAAAAGAGAACCTAATATGAAGTTGTTGTTGTTGGGTTTTTTTTTTGTTGGCCGGAAGCACAAACACGGCAAAGAAAGGAAAAACTAGCAATTAACTAGGGGATATATCAGCTGCACAAGCAGTCTGAATATAAGAAGGGTGGGGGTGGGTGGGTGGGTGGGGGTGGGGTTGGGGGGAGGAAACAACCGATTTTCACTTCTTTTTTTTTACTTATATTAAGACAGAGCGAAAGATTACAAAGTTCTCCAAAATGTTGGTTTCCCTTATCTCATCTAACTGATATGAGATATTGATGTCTACCAACATATTGTTGACCCTATTTTTCTAAACTAGAAAAAACAACTGAATTTGAAATACATAAATCTGATAACAAAGCAGATTCCAAGAAGTGAGGCAGCATCAACCATTGTTGTTCGTGTATTCCCCTTTTCTTTGCTTCTTTTTCCAAGATGTCAACCACTTCATTTCCTTGCATATTCTTAAACAGAAAACCCAAAAAAAAATCACAAGACTTCAGAATTCTCACTGCTTCTGAGACTATACTTTGATTTCTCCAAAAGATGTTACATTGTTTTTATTTCTCCAAAAGATGTTACTTTGTTTTTCCTGAGCATAATAGATTAACCTATGGCGATCAACTTCCACCCAAAAGTTCTTTAAGTGCATGCTCTTCGCCCAATTAGCTGTCTCCAGTATGCTCATAGCCTCTGCCTCTTCTGTTGTGGATGCACTGAAAGTCCCAGCTGAAGCTTGGATAGTTTGCTAGGTTATGGGCAGCAGCGTTCCCATTACTATCGATACACTGAACTGAATAGATCCAGAATCTTTGATTAGTCTGCGGATCTCAGAAAGATGGTACCTTATTCTCCATGGAGGGACTTGGTTGCTGGAGTTGATGAGGTTGATTATAACTTGGGCATCTCCTTCCACAATGCAGTTGTCTACTCCATATTTATGGCAAATTTCAGAACATAAACGTACCTGCATGCTTCAGCACAGAGTGGATAACTTTCTTGTAATAGATAGATTGACACCCCATAAAACCACATCTCCTAGTATGAAGTTTGTATTTTGTTTTTCATGGGTCATGCAGTTTGCTAGTTATCTAGGAAACACGAAGCAATGTTGGGGAGTCAAACCTTGGGACCTTTTCTTTTTTTTTCTATTCTACTGAACACAATGTAAAAGATCTTGCAAAGACTGAACACAAATGTGAAAGATGTTGCAAAGACTATTTTTGTATACACGAAAATTAGAAATAAACATCAAATAAGGCTTGGGAATATCTGCTGGTTGACTGGAACCAAAAATTTCTGATGAAGCCAGTAAAAAGTAAAAATTATTGTTGTTTGGCTTCACTTATTTTATCGGTCTCTCTCACCTATCTTTTTATTCCTATGGAGAGATATCCTCAGGAACTTGGTTTTCGGGGTGAATGGAGTCGCATGAGAAAAACTAACATGGCAGGTAAGGCTGTACACTCACTAGGTGTTGGAGCTAGATCCAAAACCCTGCCTTAAAGACTATCACACCAACTAGCTCTGAAACTGTTAGAAATAACACAGACGCCAGAATTTTGTTAACGAGGAAAACCGCAAATGCAGAAAAACCCCGGGACCTAGTCCAGATTTGAACGCCACACTGTATTAAGCCGATACAGACACTAGCCTACTACCAATGAACTTTGGACTGGACTGTAGTTGAACCCTAATCAATCTCACACTGATTCAAGGTACAGTTGCACTCCTTACATCTCTGATCCCAGCAGGATACTACGCACTTGATTCCCTTAGCTGATCTCACCCACAACTAAGAGTTGCTACAACCCAAAGTCGAAGACTTGATAAACAAATCTGTCTCACACAGAAAAGTCTATTAGAATAGATAAATCTGTCTCCCACAGAAATACCTACGAGTTTTGTTCCGTCTTTTGATAAATCAAGGTGAACAGGAACCAATTGATAAACCGGACTTATATTCCCGAAGAACAGCCTAGTATTATCAATCACCTCACAATAATCTTAATCGTATGGTAGCGAAACAAGATATTGTGGAATCAAAAACGATGAGACGAAGATGTTTGTGACTACTTTTTATCTTCCCTATCGGAGATTAAATATCGAGAAAATCTTAGAAAAGATAGTACTCAAATACGATAGAAACAGTAAGATCAGAACACGCAACTACAGAGAAAATAGTTGGGTATGGTTTCACAATCCCAATGAAGTCTTTAAGTCGTTAACCTACAGGGTTTTATGAAAAACCTAAGGTTAAAGGAGAATCGACTCTAGCTTATACAACTAGTATCACACAGGAGGTGTGGGGTTTAGGTTTCCCAGTTGCTAGAGTTCTCCTTTATATAGTTTTTAAATCAGGGTTTGCAATCTAAGTTACCTTGGTAACAAAGCATTCAATATTCATCGTTAGATGAAAACCTGATTAGATTCAAGCTAATATCCTTCAACCGTTAGATCGAACTTAACTTGTTATACAAAAATGAAATGTACCCTCATTTAGGTTGATGTAACCGTACCTAAACGTGTACACCATGTTGGCTCAACTGTAGTTAACCTAGGTTAGCTATATGAACACTCTCATATCAACCTTATTCATCTTAACCATAACTAGTTCAAATGACTCAAATGAAACTAGTTAAAGAGTTGTTCAATTGCTATATTTCATAGAAGTATACAAGAACACAATCGAAGCAAAATTGGTTTGGTTTGCTCGAATAATTCATGAACATTATAGCCACGGTTTGCAAAGAATGCATTCCTTAATATATAAATGTATTAGTTCATGAACAAACCAATTCTAGAACTTTAACCACTCAAGTATGCAAACGGGTAAGCATCTCTGAGTTTGGGTTCGCCAGTATGCAAACGGGTACGCATACCTAAGTACACTTCCAAAACCCAGCAGAAATTCCCGGACCTATACCTTACGTAAGTATGCGTACCGGTATGTGTACTTGGTACACGGAATTTCACAACTACAAGTACGCATACGGGTATGCATACTTTAGTTCTGGTCATGGATCACATACATGCAAGAATGCATACTATGTTTATAATCCAATGATGGTTAAGTATTCTAAACTCTTATTTCAATCATTGAAACTTTCTTAGAGGATGACAATAGCCGTTTTCACACACTATTAGCATCAAAGCAATTTACAAGTTATTGAAATAATCATAACGAAACATTCCAAGCCTACATCAAATGATTGTATCACACAAACCATGTAAGATGTTACTCGGTGATTTTCACATGATCATCTTTTGACTTTCGTCAAGAATACAAGATGAACTTGGTTGAAGCGAAAGCTTACCAACACATATTCCGAGAAATATGTAAACGAGTTAATCTCAGCTCGAAATCTCAAATGTGTATAATCGAAAACCATATACGACCTTTGTCTCAATATAGGAGATAGAGTAGAAATAGACTTTCCAAGTGATAGATGAGTTTCAGTCTCCACATACCTTTTGTTGATGAATTTCCACAAGCTCGCCTTAGTAGTTCTTCGTCTTCAATTGATGAACGCCATGAAGTCTAATGCTCAACTACATAATCTATCCTAGTCTGAGACATCACTATAAGTAGACTAGAAATCAAGACTTATAGTTTTGATCACTAACATTGACAAACAAGCTTGAGATAGCAACGCTTGCGAGTTCAACTGAGAAATGCTCTAACAGCACCAAATTCAGTTGGATTAACCCTATGAAGAATAAAACAGATAGCACCTCAATGTTTCAAGTTGCTTAAGTCTCTTGTTGAGAATCTATTTGATGTAACAATTACACACTTTCAATGTGATGGAGCACTTGAGTTAACCAAAGGTCCATTCAGAGAGTTTATTGATTCTTGTGGAATTGATTTGATAATTTCTTGTCCTTGTATTTATCAACAGAATGGCTCTGCAGAAAGGAAGCATAGGCACATTACAGAAATTGGTAATACTTTATCCTTTAATGCTTCCATGTCAAAATAAAATAAAAAATGGTTTGATTCCTTTTTAGCTGCTGTTTTTCTCGTCAACAGACTTCCAAACAAAGTTTTAGACTACAAATCTCCTTATGAAGCACTATATCATTTAATACCTGATTATTATATTTTCAAGGTCTATGGCTGCTTATGTTATCCAAATCTAGTGCCTTATAAAAAAGATAAACTTAGCCCAAAATCCATAGCTTGTGTCGTTTTAGGTTTACAGTGTACATCATAAAGGATATAGGTGTATGGATTTACATACTCAAAGGATTAATGTTACTATTAATGTAGTATTTGATGAGACAAAATTTCCTTTTGTTCCTGCTATTTCTTCTTCATTATCTCCTTTAGCAGTATCTTCACCAGAGTCTCTTACATCTGACACTCCAACATCTTCTTCTGCTGAGGCTCTTCTTGATTCTCCTGCTGAAATATTACAGCCAGCTATACCAGTTGAGTCCTCTATTGATCCTTCTTCATCTTCCTCAAAGGATATTTCTAATACTTTTTCAAGAGATACTTTTAATCCTTCGAAAATGCACACAAGATCCAAGTCAGGTATTCATCTACCTAAACATCTTTCTAAGAACTTTATTGCTATAATAGTGCTTTTAAACATCCAATTCCTATTGCTCAACTTAGTAAAGTGACACCTCCTTCTGATCCAATTCCTATTGCTCTTCAAAGAGACCATCAAAAATCCTGTTTGGATTAAAGCTATGCACAATGAATATGAAGCTTTACATAGTAATTATACTTTTGTTCATGTTCCATATGATCCTTCCATGAATGATCTTGGTTGTAAATGGGTGTTCAAGACTAAACTCAATGCAGGTGGTATTGTTGAGAGACATAAAGCTAGATTGGTAGCTAAAGGATATCACCAAGTTGATGGAATCGATTTTGAAGAAACTTTTAGTCCAGTTGTCAAGGCTACTACAATTAGATGTGTTCTTAGTCTTGTTTTATCTCAACACTGGTCCATTAGGAAATTAGATGTCAGCAATGCTTTCTTACATGGTCATTTATATGAAACTGTTCATATGGAGCAGCCACCTGGCTTTGTTGATCCTCAATACCCTAATCATGTTTGTTTGCTTCAAAAATCTCTCAATGGCCTGAAACAATAAGACCCAAGGGGTTGGTATAAAAGATTCGGCAAATATCTTATTGCTTATGGTTTCTCCCATTCTGTTTGTGATACCCCCATGTTTATCTATCAACAAGGAACAACAAGGATGATACTCTTAGTGTATGTATAGATGATATTATTTTAGTAGGTTCTTCAGATGATACTTACTTCATTACTTCAATCAAGTCTGAATTTTCCATGAAGGATTTAGGTCCATTACACTACTTCTTAGGTATTGAAGCTACCTATGATTATACTGCAAAGAAGCTGTTGTTGACTCAGAATAAGTACTCCTTAGAATTCTTGAAAAAGCATGATATGATGGGTTATAAATCTTGTAAAACTTCAGTGGCTCAAGGACAAAGAGCATTAGTTTGTGATGGAGAAGCTTTACCTGATGTTGCATCTTATAGAAGTTTAGTTGGTGGTCTTCAATATTTGACTCTCACCAGACCTGATATTAGCTTTGCAGTTAACTATGTCAGTAAATTTATGCATTGTCCTACTGATATTCATCTAGCTAAGAGGATATTACGGTATCTCAAGGGTTCTTTTGGTCAGGGAATTACTCTTAGTTCTGGCAATTGTTCTGATTTACAAGCCTTTTGTGATATTGATTGGGCAGGGTGTCCAGATACACGTAAATATACCTGTGGGTATTATGTATTTGTTGGTGGCAACTTAGTTTCATGGTCCTCCAAGAAGCGGCAAACTATATCCCATTCTTCTACCGAAGCAGAATATTGTGGTCTTGTTAATGCATCTGCAGAGATCTTATGGCTCTCCTATTTGTTTGAGTTGTCAGTTCATCTCTCCTTACCATGCAAATTATTTTGTGATAATCCGGGTACTGGAAGTCTCACTACCAATCCAATTTTTCATGCTCGCACGAAGCATATTGAGGTGGACTATCACATTATTAGAAATCTTGTTCGATTTGAGTTTCTTAAAGTTTCTTATGTTCATAATTCCCATCTGATAGCTGATTTGTTCACTAAAGGCCTTTCTAAGTCCCAGTTTGGTGTTTTAAAAGCCAAACTCATGCCTAGGAGGTCAGATAGTTGATCAGATAGTTGTTATATGTAACAGGAGGTCATTGTTTTTCTAGTGGCTAGGTTAAGCTGATCAGATAGTTGTTATATGTAACAGGAGGTCATTGTTTTTCTGTTACATTTATTACTTTCCGTTACCCCGTAACTTGTCGTTGTCAACAGTCCTCTGTAGTCTCTTTTTTATCCTTACACTCAATATAAACCCTATTCTTACGGAAAGTTGTAATCTCCTGTCTATGAGACAGAGGTCCCAAGAAAATAAGTTACAAGACTGCTATTCTACTCTTGAATGTGAACCAAGAAAAGAACCTGTTTCCCCCGTCGTGTTGGAAACAAGCCACACACCAAGTATGAAGCAGCCATTTTGGAAATAACCACAATAAGTACCAAACAAATTAATTAATATTTACATGCAATAGGGCCATAGGCAATAGCATACAACTGCATACGCTGTATTTGCTTTACTTGGTTAAATGTGAAGTGACTTGCCCACATGGGAAAGCCTCCCAAGACTCATTTTTCCATATAATCAAATTAAAGGATATACCTATTACAGTGACGGTACAAACTTCACCAAAAAAAAAATTCTATGTACAACGACGTAGAGTACCTGACTGCTCTTAGTCTCTTACCTATGTAATGCTATATACGTAACGCTATTATATTAGATTAATTCGAAAGCATAGATCCAAAACCGTGTTCTAAACACAAATTGACAATAGCAACAAAAAAAACTAGCAGTTCTCTACCGAAGGAAGCTGCTGACACTTGACTTCTATTGGACTGGCTTTTTCCTCTCCAAGAGTTGGGCTTTCCTCCCCCTTCGAGTTTAGAGTCCCTTTATTCATCCTCTGGACCTCTTCCTTGGTATAGATGAAGATTTTTCGAACCATACTACAGAATTCCCTGTTTCAAACAGATACATGAAAAGGAAAGGTTCAGAAACAGATGACATTTCAATGAGAATAGATACTGCAACAGTGATATAATAAGGAGAAATACTTGACCATACAAAAATGTATGGAACTGGGAAGTGATTGGAGAATCTAATAAAAAATCGAACTTA
This sequence comes from Papaver atlanticum, assembly GCA_023531105.1. NCBI lineage: Eukaryota > Viridiplantae > Streptophyta > Magnoliopsida > Ranunculales > Papaveraceae > Papaver > Papaver atlanticum. The sequence continues at coordinate 18,894,473 of JAJJMB010002020.1, read as the reverse complement.
CTTCCAAGGGTCATCACCAACAAGCATCATATCATTCTCGTTATCTGTATACACTACCAGCCAATTCTTATTAGGAGCCATCAGTTCACCATCAAATTCAAACATCTTATCCAACTCTGTTATCAGATCATCGTAATTGCTGAATTTGGTGAGGTCCACAGACCTCCCAAGAGCGATCCCTTGTTTGTGAACCTAAAAACAACATACAACCATATATGAGTATGTGAATCCGAAAGCAGCATCTCTTGAATCTTGAAATTAGAGAAACATTAACCACGAGGTGAAGGAATTACCTTTGTGCAACTCCTCATTGAACTAGCCTGGACTCGACTTTGAACATCTCCAGACCGCTGTTGACAAGCTTGAATAGATGTTTCCTGCTCAATACCCACTGGAGTAGTATCAGCCGACCTTGAACCCTTTGATTGCTCCGACTGTTGATCAGACTCCAAAGCATGAGGGATCTGAGGGTTAGGATGCATAGTAGCTTCCTGCGTGTGCGTCATATTCACATGAGACCCAGTTGGCTCCGCTACCACAGGATTACTGTTTAGCGCAATACCGAAGAGTTTGCAGTTTCCATCACTTTTGGGTTTTAATGTGTCGCGTTGCATCGAAGTCACTTGTGGCCTTACACCTATTGGATGATGTAAAGTTCCAGAATGAGATGGGGGCAGAAGAGGCATTAACCAGTTTGTAGGCTGCTGCTCAACCCTAAGAGATTGCAATACAGGATACCCGCCCAGCCCAACATATTTGACAGTCCCCTGATTCTGATACGAATTTTCACCAGTCTGAGCTGGAACTTTAACACCGGAGTCCAGCATGTTTACTGAATGGCCTGAAGGCAACATGGACCACGATCCAGCAAAGTTAAATTTTACTTCCTGGTCCTGAATATGCTTCTTTGAAGAGCTATTATCACGGGTTTGATCAACTAAATGTGTAGAGAATCGACGAGGAGAATCATTTGATGATCGAAAGCCAGATAGCAGATCAGTAAAAGTATGCTCGTGTCTAACAGGTGGTGCCCAGTTCTCAGTCCCAAACACTCTTTCTCTAGATATCATGTCTGCTTTCTCGTCCTCTGTAGACCTGGGCCATGCAACAGGCTTTTGGGAAGTATCAGACTCATTACTCTCACCAAAAGTTCCTCTCGAGGTTTCTTGACCTTGCAAGACCCTCGAAAAACCATTTGCAGATGCAGGCTCCATAACTTTAGATGAACCTGGGTAATAAACGTTATGTTTAGCAGAACATATTACCATTTAACTACGTTAAGTGAAAGGAAAGTAGAGCATAAAAATTCATTAAATAGTCATAAGAAATTTAGACCATATACCTTCCCTACCAATACATGAGGATTCGGGTGAGGAAGGCACTAAGTTTGATCGGGGTCTCTTCGGCCTCGGCATAGGAGTCGTATTTGGTGCAGGAGTCGACGCTGGTTCAATTTTCCAAGGAGAAACTCTGTCTGGACGAGGAATAGAAGAGTTCTCATCCCACCTCACCTAAGATCAATGAAAATGAAAATGATCAAAGGTTGAAAATACAATGTACAATAGAAGAATCCTTACTCTCAAAGTTCTACTACCTTAAGAGATCTCCATTTAGATGACGGCCACCTGTTGGGGTCAGACTCTCCATTGCCAACTATAGTGCCTGTAAACCTGACATGAAATAAAGGAAGACTTGTCAGGCAACTTAAAAAGTACTCTATGTTCTAACAACAGTAGAAGCACCCAACTCCACGGGGCCAATGTGCAAAAATACCTCTGCTCTGGAGCTTCTTCCCCTTCAAACCTCATTTTAAACCTCATCCCTATAGAATGGTTATTCTTTACCGACTCCATATATTGATCAAAAGGAACGATAAACTCAGCCGGACTTGTCCTGCAATACATGCATAATGAGATAACAACTTCAAATTAGAATTGCAAAAGCACATAATCACCAACGAGAGAACTGTTTGAGTAACCACATACCTTGGTTTGTAATAAACAGTAAACATGGTTCCTGTTGAAACAGCATGCCACGCAGTTGCAAGGACACCAAGGTGCATGCTGTGACTAGATATAACTGAAGATGGGACATTACTTTGTTGCCTCATAGCTCGTCTTACTCCAACACGTAGTTCCCCATTTTCACCCCTTTAAACAGCAAACCACCCCAGGTTAGTCATGCATACATAAAGATACTGCAAACCCATGCAACTTGAAACCATGAACAAGAAGACCAACCTGAGAAAAATAAAAGCATCCCCTGCGACAAGCCTTTTAGAGCTGACAAAAACACTCCATCCACTTTGAAGAAGGTGTCTTCTCGGCTGACCTGCATTTCAAGGCAAATTAGTGCCATACACAAGGAATAAAATATCTAAAGTAAAAAATACATCAGCCGATGACGCATTAGTCACTAGGAATTTCAAATACTCGAAGTCGAAGGAAAAACAGAAGAGACTGAATGAATCTCACCCCGAAATATATGACGGAATCGCCACTCAGTTCCATGCAAATCCTTAGCAACCAATTCCTGAGTAGGAGGTTGTCGCCCCATATCCTGTCAAAGTTATCCATGAAAAAACACATCAAGTACCTGCCATGGAAACCAAAAAAGAAAGGGAACACAAAACCAAAGAAAGGAGCCAACCAAAGGTGGCAAACATTCATCGGCATGCCGTCTCAACACAGAGAATCCCCCATGTGTGCTTGTATCGGAGGCTGTTAAAGTTTTGCAAAATGAATGTGAATGTGGCCTAGGAGGTGCTGGTGGTAATGGCTCTTTCTCCACTGCATGCTCATCTTGCTGTTACAAATCATATCAAATTTTGTCAGCTCATCTTATTCCAACAATTCCATGACTAAATATCCAACAAACAAATGAACAAAGAAAGAAATCATACGTTACTCTCTGGAAGTAAAGTCACTTGTGCGAAAACCTCATCAGTATCTGGCTCAGCCTACAGCAGTAAGCAAAACACATCTTGTCAAGAAAGAAGCACTTCAATTGAAACTTCAAAGATGATAAAAGAAAAAGGAAAGAAGAAACCCAAATTCATACTGTACCTTTAAGTGTACGTTTATTACACGGCAAAGGATCTTCCATGGTAGATCACAAACCGGCATTTGCTGATCTGCCACCTGATTTGTAGATGCTTCAACCTAATTTTTTGTTAACAAATAAATAAACACACATAAGAACAAGCAAAATTCTCCACAAAAAAAAAATGTTTGAAGTTAAAGAAAAATTCCTGTACAAATGAAGTTGTGTCTAGTGATATGTACATACTTGTTCAATGTGACCTTGAGGAAAATAGAAAACTCTTTCCCCTTCACGTGGTACAGTCACAAGAGGACCAGCACAAGCATGCCACAGCTCTGTATATAGAGCTTCTTCTGTAACTACAAACAAGAAGAAGATATCAATCAAAATCACAGATCCTTCAAAAAAAAAAAAAAAAAAACTTATAATTATTCTTACCTTTTCCTCCTGCTGTAAAATTCGAATAACTTCTTGGTGTTTCACAACTAGGAGTGTTTTTCACCATACTATCTCCACCACCGGAACTCATACTATCTCCACAACCACCACCACCACGACTAGTAGTATTACAATTTAGCTTCACCGTAGCATCTGAAGAAGAAACAGCCATTTAAACCCTCTCTTTTTTTGTGTTTTCACTTCAGATCTATCATATAAACCCTTGAAATCAAACAAATCTAGTCTAATAAACCCTAACTGATGAAGGTTATAATTATTATATCTCTCAAATAATTTGATGATCCTTTTTTCATTTCTCTCTGAAAAAGAAATTATGAAATTATTTTTTCTCTAACAAAAACTAAAACTATCTCTATGCTATCTTCTTCTGCTTCGTACAGTGGATTCTGTTTCTTCTCTCTCTAACAGAAGGAGAAGAAGAAGGAAAAGAGATTTAACCAGGAGTCAAATCAGAGTGGCAATCATTTCAACCATGGTCAAGTTTTAACCTCACCAATGGGGGTGGGATTTCGGACACACAAAGATAAGGTTTTACTTGGACAGCCGGTTACTCTTCTTACCCCACTGAATTTTATACGGGTTGGTCGGGAGCATTTTAACTTGGGTCTCTTTTATACGGGTTGTCGACAAATAAAACTAGGCCACTCCTTATGGAGTGAAGAAGGGGGCGTTTGCATAAAGAAAACAAGCGAGCGTTGGCTTCTGAAATCGTATTAGTGCAAAAAGGTCGTTGTCCACAATCCTAAATGTCGCAAGGAGACGAGGAACGGGAACTAATTGGTAACTCTTTTAATTGGAATGGAAAAATAATCATCACATGGTAAAAAAAAATATTCTAGACGGACCGAGCAAAATCTTTAAAAAGAATCTAATGACGAGTAAAAAGAAGTTCTATAATTGGTATAGGCGTATGATGGACTAAGGTGGATTCTAATTTTATTTTCATGCAAGATGTCTTTCGGGATAAATTCTCCGTAAATTTAGTATTTTTGAGTTAAAACCAATTATCCTAATATTTTACTAAAGATTTATTTATACTATATATTAAGTTATGAATTTTCTTAAGAATAAAAATATTAACAATATCTCAAGAATAACAACGATTAGATTTGGAATATGTAGGCTTATCGATATATGCGACTGGGTTATTATTTTCGTACCAACACTTTCAAAATTCATACGGGTTACATATTTATATCAAAAGATTTAGAATTCGCTTCATAGGTGAAAAATGCATCAGCATTTATATCCGACCGCACATTATAACCAGAAAAATTCTCGTCGTCTACCTTGCAATTGCACTTTCAAAATTCTAGCTAAAAAATGGTTCTTCACTTGGTAGTGGAGAATACTAGGAATACTTTTCAAGGCCAAACTGTCTAACAAGAATTGAGATGCTGGTTGTTGCTGCTTTTGTTTTGTGGACCGCTCGGATTAAGGGCTAGGGTTGGTGATATTCGAACCCACTAAACATTATTGGGTCATGACGTAAAGTTAACCGGTTAAGTGGGAGCTATAATAATTAACAGACGTTACTTTATTTGAGTAATGGAAAGTTGTTATGTTTTTGGGGAATTGGTTTTGTCGTGGGACTAACATGCAGAAGTGGTGATGGTTTTATTTTTATTTTATTTTAAACGTAACCCTAGGTAGCTTCATTTTTTAACCATGGTTACTTTATTTATTATTTTTTCACTTTAACGTTGGACTTCTGTTTCATGTTAACGTACGCTTTGCACCTCATAAAAACACGTTTCGGTGCCTAAATGGTGTCTCTATAATGCGCTATTGGCGTACGTTACACCAATCAATGAATTTCATTAAATTAAAATATGAATATGAATATAAAGAGTGTGTAAAGGGGGAAATGATTTTCCTATTCTTTTCGTCGTTCTGGTTTGTTTGTTTTTTCGTTTGCATCACAACTCCCCCGTTTCATATTTTTTCTTAATTCCCAAATTATCCTTGATGGTTACCATTCACCTCCGAGAAAGAATTTTGAGTATCGTTGATAGGAAGGAGAAAATAGATTTAAGGAGGAAAGACATGATGGATAAAAATAAACATAAAATTCGTATAATTAACTTAGAGATTAGAAATTTTCTTTTCTTATAATGAAGATGTATATTTATCATGCAATTAAAGATCGCGTCAATAAGTCACGATCAAAATCCTTGATAATCAAAATAAAAATCGCATATAAATGTAATATTGTGGAACGAACGAGACTCTGAAATTTGAAAAACCAAGAAAACTCAATTTACGGGATAAACTGCCAATATCAAGACTTTAGTCAACATGTTTCTTGGTATGGACTATAGAGGAATAAGTTTTATCACTTCAATTTTTAAGTCACTTTTTTCCCCATGATTCTTGTTTTTCTAAAAAAAATAAAATTGGAAAGGTTAGAATAAATTAATCAAGCAATGTAATACAACAAACAAGCAATTTCTTGCTCATTGAAATTATTACAAATGATGCTAGATTTTTGGACTTTTTGGTTTAACTGCATAGACATATGATGAATCTTCTGTATTCTTGCTTCTTTAGTTATAGAATCCGTTGCCGCATTGTGTTTCCTGTTGATATATTGTACTCGAGCTTATGGAAAATTTTGAAGGATATTTTTCGCCTCTTCAATAGTGTTCTCCACCTTCCACGGAATTTCCATAATTCCATTATTTATTATATCAACTAGTTGTTTGCATTCAGTAACTATGGACATTGTAGATAGGATATTATCCTTTAACCATTTACCTGCCTTGAGTTAGGCTTTCGCCTCTGCATGAATTGCCAAAGTTGCTCTGTCTCAACCAGCCGCTATGTGCATAAAGGATTCTTGGTCACGAAGAATAGAATGAAAGTGTAGCCCTTTGTAAAATCATCTTCTTTAAAAGAAGCATTTATAAATATTATCCAATTCGAATTTATCTGTTTGAGGTGGGTAAAGCTTTCTAAACCGGTTTCCATAGGAAGCATCTAATTCTCGGAATGACTGGCATTTTCCATATCCTAATCCATGGGAAATCTTTAAAAAAAAAACTCTTAGATTTATTAAATATAATTGTATATATTCTTTACCGAGAACCAACCTGATGAATGATGTTTTCATTTGATTTTATCTTGATTCTGCATTTGGGGAGTGATTGCTTGGATCAAATCTTTGTTTTCTGGACTGAAAAGGGAATCTAATTTGGAATTATCCCATGATCCTCCTGGAGAAATAAAATCTTTGACTAACTGTGGTAAAGGTTCCTTTTTATCCGTGGGTTTAGGAATTATGTCTACGTTGGTGAAAATGCGGGGGTACCAAAATACACCACCAACTTTTTCTTAGGCAATCTGTATGGACAAACTTAACACAATTTCGAGAGTTCGACTTAATGAATCTCAATCAAGGAATAGTATCTAGAGTTATATCTCTATCTCTCACAATCAGAAAGTTTAAAAATACTAGTCTGTGAGCCTGATTTACGTGTGAGAGTACTTGGGTGATTCCGAAGATCAATTTCCCAAGTAATCAATCAAGTCGTATCCAACAAACTACTGTGATTGATTTACGTACAACCTGTGATATTTCAATTACAAATATAAACAATATAATGCGGAAAAGAAATAGCACAGACACAGGAAATTTTGTTAACGAGGAAACCGCAAATGCAGAAAAACCCCGGGACCTAGTCCAGATTGAACACCAAAATGTATTAAGCGGCTACAGACACTATCCTACTACCAATTAACTTCGGACTGGAATGTAGTTGATACCTAATTAAACCCTCACAGCAATTTAGTTACAGTCGCGTTCCTTACGCCTCTTGAATCCCAGCAGGACTCTGCGAAATTGATTCTCTTAGCTGACGTCACACCAACTAAGAGTTGCTTAAAGTCAATTGAAGACTTTAAACCAATCTGCCTCCCACACATAAGCCTATATATGTGATTTCCTTTTTGATCAAAGATCAAGGTAATAAAAATCGATAGCAATAGACAAAGTATAGCTAACCTCAAAATCCGGACTTATGCAACCCGAAGTGCAGCATAGATTATTATTCACCTCATAAGTATAAAACTTATGGAATCAACAAAGTTTGAGACGAAGAGAAATTTGATGATTACTATCTATCTTGATCAAGTGAACATCTCAACAATCGATTAAGATCAGGATATCCGAGCTATCAGATAGACAATAGCTGGACCTGGCTTCACGAATCCCTATGAAGTCTTTGTAGTCGTTAAACCCTAAAAGGTTTTTTTGGAGAGGACGACTCTAGTAACAACTAGGACATACCAAAAGTAGTGTTGGGATTCACAGATCCCAGTTGTTTCAGGTTCCCCTTATATAGACATTCAAAACATATGTTGCTTTAGGTTTAAGCTAAGATAGCTTTGGAACCAAGCAAACAATATCCACCGTTTGATGAATCTTTGAATCTGATTTACATAATCAAGATATACACTCTGGTTAGGATGAACCATAACCGAACTGAAAAGACGAGGGTACCCAAATACACCACAATCTTTAATTTATCCACTTATAAGTCCTCTTACCGAAAGTGATTGTCTATGAACAAAGTCGAGACAATACGACAAATTGGTATTCACACTTTTTATGATTGTCTTTGGATACGAGATTGAGACAATACAACAATCAAAGTGTGATTACTTGATAATAGGTTTGGACTTAACCAAACTCTATAGGATCACTATCAAGTAAAACGGAGTTAACGTTTTGTAATTTACTTTAAATTATAATAACAACAATTATAATTGCGGAAAGGAAAAGTAAATGACACAACAACATTTTGTTAACGAGGAAACCGCAAATGCAGAAAAACTCTGGGACGTAGTCCAGAATTGAATACTCTCAGAATGAAGCCGCTATACAAAATCTAAACCAACTTCGTATAGTAGAGACCAAGCAACTAACCCTAGTTCACTTAGTTTCTTCAGTATCCCTGCGCTTCCGACATTCAATAAGTGCACACACTAGAACAATTCGTTTGGATCGTATTCCAAACAGTAAGGGAACAACAAATCTGTTTGGTAACAACTCTATTGATTCTTTCCAAATAAAGATATCTCAAGTCATGTGCAAAGGCTCTTCCGTTTAAACTAATAAACTCCTTAGCCTGGTTAGATCAATCCAATCTCTATTACCTAAGTAATAGGATTTGGATTTGTAACAATGAAAATAGATCTCAAGAGAACTATTAGGTGTTACCGATCTCACGCAACTATCAATCGAATAAATATGATTCTAGTTGGATCCCAGCCGATCAAGGTTTGTGAATACACAAAGATATGAGAATTAAATAAAAAATCTTCTTCGTCTTCAAATCTTCTTTATTCTTCAATAAAAACCTGCACAACACCACTTGAATCTCTTGTGATCGCACAGAATGGAGTCTGTTAACAATGGATTATCACAAGATGTCTTTAGATATACAAACAGTTCTAAAGATCACGTCGACACTTCAATCTAGTTTGAGTGACTCTTATATCAGAAGAGAAGATTCTCAAGAATAAACAAACTAGGTGCAATCAAAGTTCAACAACCGTTAGTCAATCAAATCAATTGAAAACTAATAAACTGCAGTTATTTAGTTTCTCACCAATGGTACTTGTAGAGCTTCTTGATCCCACAGAAGTCTTTAAACGAGCGTTCGTAAGAGATTTCGCCTAATTAGGGTTCTTTCCTCTCCGTTAAGATGGCTCCACCAGAAACCACAAAGAGATCGGAAATTTACTTTTTTTTATAGCTAACATGAATATGTATCAGACAATTAAAGATCACGTCCATAATTCACGATCAAGAAACAAGACTCTGAAATTTGAAGAAACAAGAGAACTCAATTTACGGGATAGACTGCCAATATCAAGATTTTAGTCAACAACTTTCTTGGTATGGACAATAGAGGAATAAGTTTTATCACGTCAATTTTTAAGTCACTTTTTCCCCCACGATTCTTGTTTTTTTTGTTATTGGAAAAGTCAGAATAAATTAATCAAGCAATGTAGTACAACAAACAAGCAATTTCTTGCTCATTGAAATTATTACAAATGATGCTAGATTTTTGGACTTTTTCGTTTAACCGCTTGGACATATGATGAATCTTCTGTATTCTTGCTTCTTTAGATATAGAATCCGCTGCTACATTTTGTTTCCTGTTGATATATTGTATTCGAGCTTGTGGAAGATTTTGAAGGATATTTTCGCCTCTTCAATAGTGTTCTCCGCCTTCCACGAAATTTCCATAATTCCATTATTTATTATATCCGCTAGTTGTTTGCAACCAGTAACTATGGACACTGTAGATATGATATTATCCTTTAACCATTTACCTCCCTTGAGTAAGGCATTTGCCTCTGCATGAATTTCCGAAATTGCTCAGTCCCAACCAGCCTCTATGTGCATAAAGGATTCTTGGTCCACAGAGAATAGAATGAAACGTAGTCCATTGTAAAATCATAAGCATCTATAAATATTATCCAATCCGAATTTATCATAGACTATGAAGAACTGGTATATTGATTTGGACTTTTCCTGGAGCTTTGAATATGATTAGCAGGAGGAATGGATTGGATGAAATTTCTAATTTTGTTTATCAGATTTATCGGATCTGGTTTAATTCTTTCAAAGACTACATCACATATGTATTTCCATATAAATCACAGAGTAGTAGTTATTCTACTAACAGTGTCCTGGTCTTCATTAGATGAATCAAATCTTTAACCCAAATGATTATAGATTCTGACTTGAACTTGGAAGTAATCGAGTCCAAAGAGGATCCTGTTAGAGCATAGCTCGGTTGAACTCACCAAATGTTGGTATGTCAAGTTTTGCTTGTCATATTTTAGCGTGTCAAAACTCATCTAAAGTTGCATGATTATATACTAGAGTTAACTTCGTTTAGGTTAGACTAGAAAGTCTAGGAATGTTGAGACATACAAGTATTACTCTGAAAACCTAAAGAATGTGAAAAAGAGGCGAACTACAACGACAACATCATCCTTCCTCTTAAGGTTAGTGATATTGACTTGAACTGTTTCATTCCTAACGTATCTTTCAAGTTTTGCTATATTGAAAACATAACTGTGAAGCTGTATATATTGTACATATTGTATAATACTCTAGTGATGTGACATGGTATAATATTTAGTACATATTGTATAATACTCTAGTATTAGGGAATTAAACCATGAAGTATAACGCTTATAATTTGAACTTCGTAGATATGACATCGATATAATCTCGTATATAATGTTATGATTATGTGAATGGGTTATGGTGAAGATTTCATCCTAGGAAACAATGTTTTACATTTGTTTAAAGGAAGTACATTCATGAACTTGCTTTATGAATCGAAAGGGAAATCATTAGGCTTATTGGTACGGCTATTCATTACAAATCTTTGGATTACCAATATGTGTGAGATGGTAGAACCGATCGTAACTTTGTTATGTATCTTGGTATAACTAATCACAATGCCTAACTTATGATTTGGTATGACTAGTTTTTATTAATTAGTGTAACCGATCCTAAGTAATCACCATGAGATGGTATGATCGATATTTGTAATTGGTGTGACCGATCCTAGTAATTGGTGTGACCGATCACAGAGTGTTGTGTAATCGATCCTTGTAATTGGTAACCGGTACTGGTAATTGGTGTAACTGACCCTAGTAACTGGTGTGACCGATCACAAACAATACCATAAGAATATGGTAACCGGGTCCTGATAATTGATGTAACCGATCCTGGTAACTGATGTAACCGGTCTTGGTAACTTGTGTGACCGACCACAAGTATTTCCATATTGAGGTATAACCAATCCAAGTGAATGGTAGAACCAATTGAACCCATGTATGTGATTTGATATTTGATCAATCACATAATAGTCTTGGAATACAGGTGAACCAATTCTAAACTTGTTTGGAAGTGTGGTATAACCGATTCCAAGAATGTAAATCCATGTAAATATGAATAAGGATTTACAGTGAAAAGATGTCAACATACTTTGAACACATACAGTAACTCTTATCATCTATTGTTCAAAGATATTCCTTAGTACTTAAAGAGATCCTGTGCCGAAATAAATTAAGAATCTTTTAATTAAGGTTTTTTGTTTTATATGCTTTAATTACTAGCAATTAAATGCATAACTCTAGAGAATAAAAATTAGTAATGTGCATTTACTAATTGGAGGTTTTCTATTGAGAGATTTCGGAAATTTTGGACAAGCATTTATATTGGAATTAGGAAAACCGAATTTTTCTATTCATTGCATATCTTGAGAATATTTTTGGTTTTGGAAATTCCTTGGTGTCCAAACATCCTTGGTCTATAAATACCTAAGTTTGCATTTCTAGCAAACTATCCTACGAGCCAGGAAAACTTCATTCTTGTTGTTTCTGGTGGAGCCGTCTATTCGGAGAGGAAAGTATCCTAATTAGGTTGCACCTAGTTTTCGATTGATTTGATTGACTAACGGTTGTTGAAACTTTGATTGCACCTAGTTTATTTATTCCTGAGAATCTTCTCTTCTGATATAAGATTCACTCAAACTAGATCGAAGTATCGACGGGATCTTTAGAACTGTTTATAGATCTAAAGACATCTTGTGATAATCCATTGTTAACAGACTCCGTTCTGTGTGTGATTGATCACAAGAGATTCAAGTGGTGTTGTGCAGGTTTTTATTGAAGAATAAAGAAGATTTGAAGACGAAGAAGATTTCTTATTTAATTCTCATATCTTTGTGTATTTACAAACCTTGATCGGCTGGGATCCAACTAGAATCAGATTTATTCGATTGATTAGTTGCATGAGATCAGCATTCTCAATATATCTCTTTGAGATTTATTTTGATTGAGTGCGAATCTAAACTTGACTACTTTGGTAGTTATAGATTGATCTAACCAGGCAAAGGAGTTTATTAGATTAAACGGAAGAGCCTCTGTGTATGACTTGAGATATCTTTATCTTGAAATAATCGAAAGAGTTGTTACCAAACAGATTTATTGTTCTTCTATTGTTTGGAATAGGATCCAAAAGAATTGTTCCAGTGCGTGCACTCATTGAAGTCAGAAGCGCAGGGATACTAAGGAAACTAAGTGAACTAGCGGTAGTTGCTTGGTCTCAACTATACAAAGTTGGTGTAGATTTTTTATAGCAGCTTAATTATGAGAGTATTCAATTCTGGACTAGGTCCCGGGTTTTTTGTGCATTTGCAGTTTTCTTCATTAACAAAATCTTGTTGTGTGATTTACTTTTGTTTTCCACAATTATATTTGTTTATATAATTTAAAGTAAATTACACAAATGTTAACTCCACATATACTTGATAGTGATCCTACAGAGTTTGGTTAAGTACGATCACACGAAGTGTGAACCGATTTGTTGTATTGGTTAAATAAAAGATTGTGGTGTATTTTGGTACCCTCATCTTTTCAGATCCGAACCAAATTGCTCTCGTAAAACACATTGACAGAAAAGATGTTGTTTTGTCTTGAGCTTGAAAATTACGCATTTGACACACCGGAGATATGTCAGGTATGTGAGTTGCCAATCTGTTTGAGGTGGGTAAAGCTTTCTGGACCAGTTTCCATATGAAGAGTCTAATTCTCGGAATGACCGGCATTTTCATATCCTATTCTGTGGGAAATCTATTTCCTTTTTTTCTCTCTTAGATTCATTAAATAATTGTATATATTATTTACGGAGAACCGACCCGTTGAAGATGTTTTCATCTTATTTTATCTGGATTCTGCATCTGGGGAGTGATTACTAAGATCAAATCTTTATTTTCTGGACTGAAAAGGGAATCTAATTTGGAATTATCCAATGATCCTTCAGGAGAAATCAAATCTTTGACTAACTGTGGTAAAGGTTCCTCCTTATCCGTGGGTTTAGGAATTATGTCTACGTTGGGCAACCAAATGTCTTCCCAAATTTTTGTGGAAGCTTCATTTGTGACTTGCCAAACAAAATTATCCCCCTTCGCAGAACAATGGTAAATTGGAAAGGTGTGGAATATGCGTTTCAGGCATCATGCTTGCGAAGCGTGCTTGCAAAGGAAAATGGACGCATTGTGAGCTATGAAGCTCTGAGACCCGATCATTTGGTTATGAGTGGTGCATCATGGAGATTTTGGCCTTCGGGGCACCAATTTTTCGGCCCGACACATAATAGGTGAGCTCGTACCCACAAGTTTACGATTGTTTGGCCCCCAAAAGAAAAGTTTTCTGATTTAACAAGTGACCATAATCGGTAGGCTCGATCCCCTTCATATATACCGGTTATCGGAGGTAAACCCAAAACTTGCCATAATCGGTAGACTCGATTCCCCTCATGTCTACCAATTGTAGAAGCTCAAATTTTTTTTGAAGATTTTATAATGTTGAAATCACCCATAATTGGTACTCGATACCTTTGATATTTACCGATTATTTTGTTGTGCGTTTCGTTTTTTATTCCGACTGTTTTGCCCATAACTTGTTCGTCCGACCTAGGAATGACCTTATTCTTTTTGTATTGGCTTCGTATTTTAATTTTCTAAAGATATTGAGAAGAAATCATGTATTTTGATGATTTATTTTTGGTCCTTGCTCCTTCTTCACTTGCAATACTTGACTTCCTTGTTCATTTTATGTCGCAACAAACTCTTTTTTTATTATTTGGTTGAATCAACTTCAAAACACCTAAAAAAATCAAAAGTAAACAAAATCGAAGCATAATGATATGAAAACTAACAAGAAATAAAATAATTAAAGTACCAAACTAGCGCAAATAAGACACCTATGAAGTAGTAATCAAATTATATAGTATACTGAAAACTGTAAATTGACATTTTTAGAAAATATATTCGGCAACCGAATCTTTTCGAGGAATCTCTCAAAATCAAAAGAAAATTTATTTAGATTTATTTTGGTTTTTAGAAGTCATTCTATAATATGTTGTCACACGAATGTTTGACTTCGACTTGATTAAAGTTACTTCTTGTGTAGTATTTTAAACACCAAGAGCATGTTTGGCAACCAGAAGGTAAATTAAATTTGAAAGTTCGGAAACAAAGTTTTTCTGCTTCACAATTAAGATTATTATTTTTTTGCTTAAAAGTCATTCTAAAGTTTCAAAGGTGTTTAACAACCAAAGTTGAATTTTTGTTTCTCAAGAAGTCAAAAGCAAAATATTTTTGTTAGATTTCGGAATGTGATAGGAATACTAAAGGTTTCCATATGTTGTCCATAGAAAAAGCAAGAATGACATCTTCTCTTTCAAACTGGAGTCCGGGAACTGGACCTCCAACTATGATATTATCAAAGAGTCTCTTATCTCACATTCCCATAACATATATACAAGAGATTTTGAAGTTTTTCCTCATCAATTTCCTTTTGAATAGAGATATTTACTTGTCCCGCCAACTAAGGAAGAAATCTTCTCAATTATCAAAGTATTGGGGTCAATGAAAGCAACAGAGCATGACTGGTATCCAGTTCATTTTTAGAAGAAGTGTCGGCACATTATTAATCAGAATGTCGCATAAATCATATAATATTGTTTCAAGTATGCTTTCTTCCCCGTGGGATTCAATCACACCAATCTAGCCCTTATTCCCGTGGTAAAAAAATCCATCTGCGGCTAATGGTTCGTCTCACAACTTTTTGCAGTGTCCTTTACAAATATACAACTAAAATCATCACCTCTGGGTTCATCTTGATTAACCCGTAGACAAAAATCAATTTGCATTTGTTTTTTGTAAGCAAATTGTAGATAATATAGTTTCAGCAAAAGAACTAATTCAATCAATGTCCTTCTATTGATGGTTCCTTTGCATTGAATCTTGACCTTATCCTACGATAGAGTCTGGTGGGGTTTTCTTAGTCATGTTCTCATGAGCTTTAGCATCACCGGGTGTACTCTCAATCTAATCATGTGTCGTGTAAGAACATATCTTTTCTATCATGATTAATGGATATTCAGAGGAGCTTTCATTAGCTAACAGATGATACGACGTGGTTGTCCCTTATCATTTTACATGGCCATCCTTAACAAGTTTACTATACATTTTGGAAAGAGATTGTTTATAAGCAGGGTATTATCTCAATACATGAGTTCCTTCAGTCACACATCTTATGTTTGCAGATGATATTTTAGTATTTGGGGTGTTGTCGAAGGATAGTATTACTGGTGGTGAAGATACAAATAAGTTTGCATTACATACCATCACAAAATTGTGTCTTTAAGATCTTTGATCACTTAATTAGCTACTCGAGTTCACTAAATCAACCTAACATTCATATAAATTTCATAAAATTGTCAAGGAAACTTAGAGGAATTAAGAGTAAAATGATAAGGAAATATCTAAAAATAACCAAGGGAAGAGAAACAATAATACCATAATTTATGATTGTATTAAATCTTAATTATCTTGCAATACCTTAAAGGCTGTTTATATCAGTACAATTTTCAGGTGTTACTCCTTTAGCGTTTGGTGGTGTGGTCCTGCTGAATTTTCACACATTCTTCGCCTGAAACGGGACTCTCCAAACTTCGTTCAACTCCCCTCAATATATAAAAATTGATTAATCGCCAATAGTCTCCGACAGCTTTCAGTTTGGAATTCTTTAGTTACAATTTTGAGCCAGTTTTAAGTTATTGAGCGCTCAAGTTCTCAGCTTGCCGTTAGCTTTTAGCTTACAAGTTTTAGGTTTCTGTTACATTACTAGCTCTTAGCTTCAGAACGCTTATCATCTAGTATATGCTATATATTTTTTCATTTAAAGAGGGACTATTCAAGGTGGTAAGGATGACATGTGAAATATATCAAGTCTGATATATTTTTTAGCAAAAATATTAGTCTCAATAGAAGAGAAGCAAACAAGCGGAGGTTGGGCATTGAACATAAGGTTATTTTATTTTGCCACTTTTTTGGTCCCTAAAAGAATTTTTAATTAGCTTACTCAAATTTTAGAAATTTAGGGTGAAGACACTCGTAGGACAAAGAAAAATGCATTATATCAATTGGAAGAAAATTACACCTAAAATTCATTTATTTGTATGTAGGCTATTGCATAATGGAGTGAGCATACTCTAAAAGATCGTAAGATTCATCGGTGGTATGCCTACTTAATGTAGATTCTGCAACAACGAGGTTGATACATTGGATCATGTTTTTCTCCATTGCCCTTTCTTACAAGCAGTCATGTTGGCATCCCAATTGTCTCAGGGTTAAAGTGGATAATGATGGTAAAATATGTTGTCGAAAACTAGTGCACTGTCGAAGATGATGATTTTGGCTTTTGCTGTTGGTCTTGTCTCTTTTGCTCAATCTGGAAAATCGTAACAAGCTTAACTTAGAAAATCTAAAGCATCAATTCAACAAATCATTAATATGACTCAATACTGGATATCAAAAAAGGAAAGATGGTATTGAGGTTGCTAACCCCATGTTGAACTCTATGGTGCTAAATATAAGAACTGTTGATCCTTTATGGTTTCCTCATTTAGGTAATTCCATTAAATTAAGTGTATGTACAACTCTTAAGGATGGCCAGGCTTGTTCTGTTTTTGCTGCAAAAGATTCGAATAAAAACAACTCTCTATTATTGCAGTTCAAGTTTTGGTTTTACATCTCCTTTTGTGAATAATTGGGTTTTATTTTTTCAACTGGACTTGCCAACATAATGGGGTACCAAAACATTACTACAGAGAATGACTGCGAAGTTCTCGTTAACATCCCAACGAAAAGCGCAAAAATTCCTTGAAGAGCTAGAAGAATTATTGAAGATATCCTTTCTGCATCTTTCAGCTTCGACGAGCTAGAATTCAATGTTGTAAAGAGAATTGCAAATTATGTGCTCACATTTTCACTTAATATGTATTAAGCATCATATCCTCCTCGAATCCCCTCCTATATCCTTACGATTGTAGACAGTTCGTACAACTACTATCGCCTAGTTTATTTTACAGACTATATTTTTATGTTTATTTATTTATTTATTTTTATTTTTTTCGTGTTTTTTAGCATCCAACATTTCAGAAAAAAAAATCATTCAAGAATGAGGTTTGCAAGCTAAATTTTGACTTCTCAACTTAACTAAAATGAAAACCTTCTTATGGTATCCATTTACCTTTTTAGCTCCCAGATTAACTTATGGGGCAATACTTGGGTATATGACAAAAATATTTCTGTTTGACAAAATAAAGGGCGAACCTATTAAAGTTCCCGACTAAGGGACTTTGGTCTTTTTCATCCGGAAAAATTTCGAAATAACAAATGTGTCCTAAAATTCCTTCGTGTTTTGTCGTTGTTTTGTATTTTCCGTATTTAATTGGCCAACAAGACTGTTCCGTGTATGATGTCGCTTACAATACGTATTGTCCTCCACAACACGTTTTACACCATGTTTAGGGCATATGTTCACCTATATTCATGAATTCTAAGTTCAGGTAGACAACAAATGATATTTCGCCATTTGATCGAGATTTTGCTTCTTCATCTGGTCCGTGCACATGAAGCCTTTCTTTCAATCCCTAGCATTTCATATTTTCCTGAGAACACTATTAGGACCGAAGACGTCATTAATATTTAATTTTTGACCCCTTTCGGTATAGAGTTACTTAGTTGGGAAATATGAAATAACACGTCCATAAAAGAGAATTATAAAACTGTACCGTCCCTATCTCAACAATTTCTACTTAACTTTTAACTTTTCAACTTAATCAAAGTTAAAAAATTATTTACTACGTGGCATTTAAACAACTCTAGTTTAGATGCCACATAGGTTATGTCCCTGAATTTTTTAATTCTACAATGCAATATTTGTGGTGAGTTTGGTCGCATAATTTACAATTCCAAGGAATTTATAATTCCATAGGAATACAAATCTCGGGATTCATGTAAATCCGTCGTGTGTTTGGTAACCCTGTTAAAATACTTAGGATTCATAGAATTTTTTCCTTTTAAAGTCCATGTACTGTTTGGCTTTGCCCTCAGAATCTTAAAACTATATACATATGAAATTTTAGGACCAAAAAATAGGTCCACAAATCCCTTGATAAGTTTCCCAGCAAATCTTAGGGGGAAGGGGTCGGACTCCATATGGAGGATTTGCTGGAAAAGTGATTTCTACTAGATAAATTTCCCAAAAAATCTTAGGGGGAAAGGTCGGACTCCATATGGAGGATTTGCTGGAAAAGTGATTTCGGTAGAAAACGTGATTTCAAAGAATTTAGGCAACCAAACATACCGAGGAAAATGTAATTCCACCAACTCCCTGGACCATAAAACCTCACCTTTAAAATTCTGCATCCAAGCCCACCATTGAAGAATTTAATTTTCTTAGCAAAAACTGAAAAAACACCTCCACTTATAAAGCTTAGTACTTCGGCAAAAAATTAAAAAAACCACCTCCTGTTATAAAGCTTATTAATACTCCCGGCAACTCGGCCAACCCCAGTGTTAGTATCATATGTTGGTCTCCCGTTAGACTCTAGAACGGACATTGACGTGTTCGCTATTAATAACTAATCTCATTAGATAATGATAATAAATTTTTATGCAAAATTTCATACGGATAGCGAAAGTTGAGCTAAACCAAATTAAACTGATTTGGTACCATGTCCATAAATGATATCTTGGTGTTGCTAGGAACATGATCCTACAAACATTGCAAAATTTAATGTCAATCTACAAAAAGTATGCATTGCCTTTCTGTTTTGTATTTTCAACAAAATGAAATATGCAAACAAAACTATATAAAATATAATTTATATCAGCAAATATTATCAATCACGCGATATGTATGAAATGCTCGGAATTTTTTTATTTTTTTTCCTTTTAAAAGTATAAAATGCTCGTATGAATCAGTGAGGTTCCCGTTAATTTAATTTACACTTTTGTTATAGGGAGGGAGTATTTGGATCAAGGGAGTGGAAAACCCGTCATTAACTCATTGAGTTAGGAATGATTCACATTTTAATATTTTTTGGACCATAATATCCTTTAAAGTCCGCTCCTAGATATTTATACTGCTCACTGATTTTGGTTTTTGGTTTCTCTATCAGCAGAGAAAAAATCCCTAAAACCCCAAATTCTTTATGATCATCAACCATGAAATTGTAAGGCTTTTGGAAATTTTGGTACTGAGTCTATATCTTAAACAGAGTTAATGACAGGTGCATATATAGATTTTGAAGGTTGGGAAGATGAAAATCAGTCCTTAACACTTCCTCTTCAATGTGAATCTCTTCCATCAAATGTACCTGAGTTTACCGAAAACGAAGAATCCCAGATACCCAAACGATGAAAGCATGATTTTCGTTTCTTTCTATGTATGTGTATATAAAAAAAACAGTTTGTAAAACCTTCATTGTTTATACCAGTAGGGGAGAAATCAAAGATTCACGTCTGGTGTTAAAAACGTGAATTGAAAATTTCTCTGCCATACAGGAAACGGTGAAACTTCATATTTCACCGCCTAGTGAATAGAAGTGAAATGAAAACTTTCAGTATCAAGTGATGGTGAAATACCATATTTCTCTATCATTTGAGTGTAGTGAAACTCAGCATTTAAGTGATGGTGAAATACCATAAAAGTGAAATGCATTATTTATCTGCCATTTGAGTTACAGTGACATATATAAACGTTTTACTGTCCATTTTTTCCCCCTTTCTTCTTCCAATTTTTGTTTGGTTAGTCTCACTAATATCATCACACTTGATTTGAATATTTAGGTTGTTCCATTTGCTACTGTCCCTATGAATGAAGAAACTTTACCTATGCTAGTTTCCTTAGTACCCTCATAACATCCCGATTTTAAGGAATATTTTCAAAGACCGAATGGTTTTGGGTCTAGAGAAGAGTTACAGTCATGGTGTACAGATGTTGGTAAAGCACACAACTTTGTAATTGTATGCAAATCCTCAAAGATTAAGGACTTGGGCGGTTCTGCACAAGGATCTTGGTTACAATTGTGTTGTGAAAGAAGTGGTAAGCCCATTAGTCACCAAGCGAAAAACCATGTGCCAAAGACCACAATAAAAAAGAGGAAATGTGGTTCCATCAAATGTGATTGTTTGTTCCGTCTAAATGCTAGCTGTGACAAGTTTGAGAGATGGAATGTTCGAGTTCGTTGCGGTTTTCACAATCACCTTATTCCAACTACACTAACGGGACATGCATACGCAGGGAGGTTGGCAGAAGAAGAAAAGTTACAGGTTCTTGAATTGACAAATAGTGGATGTCGACCTCGGGAAATTCTTACAAGCATCAAGAATAAAAATCGAAAGAATTATTCAACCATGAGATCCATCTACAATGCAAGACGTAAACTAAAAATATATGCAATGCAAGGTAGATCGTTGATGCAACATTTCTTCAAGTTAGCTCAAGAACATCATTACACGGTTTAGTATAAGTTTGATCCTCTAACAAAGAAGGTAACTGATTTATTTTTCGCCCATCCGGAGTCCGTAAAGTTGGCACAATGTTTTCATGAATTTCTTCTATTGGATTGCACATATAAAATTAATAGGTACAAGTTACCTTTATTCCATGTTGTATCACATACATCAACGGGAGCAACATTCACGATTGCAGTAGCCTTCATGAGCCGTGAAAAAGAACCAAACTACATATGGGCTTTAAAGTGTGTCAAGCAGCTTTACAGAGAGAATGAGATTCCATCAGTTTTTGTGACAGATTGTGAAGTTGGTTTGATTAGCGTAATTGGACATGTGTTTCCCATATCGTCCCATCTACTTTATGCATGGCATATAGGGAAGAATGTATATGCTCACAGTCAAAAGTTTTTCAAGCTCAAGCCTACAACAACTAATGATGAAGATAAACCAAAGAAGATTGATACCATCATAACCCAGAAAGAAGCGAAGGGGAAATTAAAGGAAAAACAAGACGAAAAAATGAAGGAACTTAGAAAGTGGTATAAGGCATGGCAACATATTGTTAAGTCATTGTCGAAAGAGGATTACCAAGAAAATCTAAATAAGTTTATCTCTACATGGGAGCCGACACACAAGGATGCTGTATGGTATGTTATCAAAACTTGGTTAGACCCATATAAAGAGAAGGTATGTTAATGACGGGTTTTCCACCCCTGATCCAAATACTTCCTCCCTATAACAAAACTGTTAATTTATAAGATGTTCAAACAAAAAGGAAATTTTATAAAAAATAGTTTTTTTTTCTTTAGTCGTAAGTTTCAACAATGATGCGTGTCTGAAATTTGCCATGAACACTCCAAACATGCATCATTCGATATGTGGTCGCTTTTATCTCAACCGTCCCATACCTCTCTGCATACCATGTAAGTCAATAATAATGCAATATATTAGTATTTTTGTTCAGAAAAAACAAACAAACAAAAAGGTTTGAATGTCATATAATATTTGGAGGCTAATATAATAAGATTGCTTGGTAACATAAACAAAGCCCATATTTTGGAGTAAAATAATTGGTTGCTTTTATCCACGGCATCCTTAAAGAGACGACCAAGTATTGTTGTTCACTTGTTCTACTAGAACGCTCCACTGAAAGTCATCTCGACTATGCACACAGTTTCCGGTAACTCGCAGAGCTCCAAGAAACTCAATCAGATAAAGAACGCGTATTGTCTTCTTTATTTTTGTTTTTATGTGTGGTTATGAATGATTTGACTGAGGATTTATTCACACTATCTCATATTTTAGACATTTGTTTTGCTAATAAATCCTAGATCTTAGCGGATTTAAAGCCAATTTTCTAACGATATGGTTGTCTTATATAGCTCTATGTTACTACCAAAAAATGAGCACATTTCAAAACATATAACACCACCATAAATACTTGTCCATTAAAGACCGTGTATTGTTTTTATTTACTTTTATTTTTTTTGTAAGTTATTTTTTTTTTGTATGTGTGAATGATTTCGCTTATTTATAAAACTAAAACAAACTTGGAATCAATTAGCTAAATCATTATCCGTAACTGCCATACTTCTACATAGTAAAAAAAATTATGTACGTTGAGATGTCACCCTATGGGAGGAGATTCATACATAAAGTATGGAATAAGGCTCTATACTTTCATTAAATCTTGGAGAATATCTTTGGAGACATTCAACTTCAGAAGAACCAATTGGAAGACCTCATTGACTCTTTGGGTATTCTTGAAGAGAACTCTCAGTTGTCCAATGCAGATATTGTTGCTAGAGAAGAGGCCAAAGATAAACATGCTCACTTATCTTTGAACTTAGCTAGAAAATGGGGCAAAAGAGCAAAAGAAAAATGGGCTAAGGAGGGAGAGAAGAATTCCATATATTTTCATCAAATTGCTAGTTTTAAATATAGTTGCACTGCAATTAATTGTCTTATGATTGACGATTCCCTTTGTTATGACAAAGCAAAGATTGCTTCGGAAGCTAAAACTTTTTATATTTCACTTTTTGATGAAAATAATGTCATTAGACCTAGATTCGATGACCTTGAACTGCCTTCTATCTCCTTAGCCGATAGGAATGCACTTGAAAAACCTTTATTTGAAGATGAAATTAACAAGGTCCTTATGCACTTTGGTTCAAACAAAACACGAGTATGGATGGCTTCACTATGGAATTTTTCAAAATTTTATGGGAGGTCATTAAGTGTGACCTGATTTTAGTGATCAAAGAATTTGAGACTAGGTGATCTATTGACTGGAGACTTAACTGTACAAATTTAAAGTTAATTCCAAAATCCAATGATATAGTTTCCTTGCACAACTTTAGGCCTATTAGCTTGATTGGAGAAGTGAATAAGATCGTGCCTTTAATTATTGATAATTACCAGAGGGTTTTTATTCATGAAAGAAAGATAAATGATGGAATTTTGATTGCGGCTGAAATAATTGATTCAAGAATGGAGGCTAATTTGTCTGGCATTATTTGCAAAGTCGATTTCGAAAGGTCTTTCGATAACATAAACTGGAACTATCTTTATATTATTATGGGAAAGAGTTGGTTTTGGAGCTGTTTTGAGAGGGTGGATCAAATGGTGTATCTCTAATGTAAGATTCGTTGTTCTAATTAATGAAGAGGCTACACAAATGTTAAGGAGTCATAAAGGCATTATACAAGGGGATCTTATATCCTCATTCTTATTCATTTTGGTGGAAGAGATACTTTCTAAGATGCTTAAGAAAGCTGCTTCTATTGGTTTACTTTCTGGTTTTAGGTGTCTGATAATGGTATTGTTATCAATCATCTTCTATTTGCGAATGATTTAGTGGTTTTTCTCAAAGATTCAGAAGGACAAGTTTTAAATTTGAAGAACATTTTTTCTGCTTTTTAATTGGTGACTGGTTTAAAGGTGAATTTTCATAAAAGTGCTATTGCTGGTATTGGTGGGTTGAATTATGCAAATACTTTTGGTTCAGCTTGTTAACTTTCCAATAAACTATCTTGGCATACCACTTGGCAGTAAAACTAAAAACAAGGCAATATGGGAGGTGATTATTCATAAGTGTAATCATAGGTTGAGTACTTGGAGGAGAAAATACTTATCTAAAGGCCAAGGGCTAATTATGATTAAAAATATTATCACAAGCCTACCCATTTACTACGTCTCTTTGTTTCAGATTCCAGTTTCAATAATGAAGGAGATTGACAAGATTATGCGGATTTATTAATGGGGATCATCTATTTCAAATAAGAATAGGAGTTGGGTGAATTGGTCAAAGGATGTAATTTTGAAATCTCATGGGGGCATTGGGATTAAAAAGCTATAGCTGGATAATAAATCGTGCATTGCAAATGGATATGGAGGTATGGTAGTGAGAAAAGAGAATTATGGAGGCAAATCATTCTTGAAAAGTTTAGAGGTTACCCTAATTTTTTGTTCCTAATGCTTACTCTAAATCAGTTGGTCATAGTCTATGGGTTGGAATCCTTAAGACTAGAAATTATGTCAAGGACAACACTAGTTTGTTGCTGAATAGCGTCTCTAGTATCCTTTTTTGGTCTGACAATTGGGTTTGTGAGGTTACTCTTAAGGATAAATTTCCTAGACTTTACAAGCTTACTAGATTCAAAACTACTTCTGTCAAGGATATGATCTCTGACCAAGGAGTATGGAATTTGAATTTTAAGAGGAATCTCAATAAGCAGAAAATGGGTGATGTTGTGTCTTTTCTTCAGTTGTTAGAAGACTTTATTACATCAGTCCATAATAGAGCAATTCATGATGCTAGGAAATAGAATTTTGCTGCTGACTTTTCAGTGGAAAATTGTTATGCTTCTCTGGATGTGGATGGATTCTTGACTTTTCCGTATAAACAGGTTTGAAACCAAAAATCCATTTGAAAGTATCCTTTCTTGTTTGGTATCTCTTTCATAAAGGTGCATCAACCTTGGATTTTCTACAGAGAGCAAGTAAGGATAATTCTAGCGCTTGCATGTTGTGTAGTGATGAACAAGAAACACAAAATCACCTATTTTTCCACTGTCCCGAGACTAGAAAGATTTGGCGTTATTTTTTGGATAATTATGGTTTTAAATGGGTTATCTCTGAAAGCATAAAGTCTAATATTTGGGAGTGGTGCAATAAGAAGAGAAGTAGAATGATAAAGAAGATTTGGAATAACTTGCCATTTGCAATTTGATGGACTAGTGTAACAGTAGGTCGTATAATAACAAGTGAAGAAACTTTAATCAGCTAATTGTGTATGTTAAGTGTACGCTATTCAACTGGTTTTTGAATTTCTAAAATTTTTTGACGGTTACTCTTTGAGATCCTTAATTTGTGATTGGTAAGCTATCACTGGAAACAGCTAGCCTTTCTTGTATATTTTGATTCTCATTATTTCTATGAGAATTAGCTTTTAATCTATTTTCCCCTTTACCTTATAATACTATTTTTTTTTTTGGTTTAACCGATTAATTATTTGAATATCCTCAATTACTATGTCACTTGACTGTCTCCAACTACCATGTAACTTGACTGTTATGAGTTTTCTATGATGGTTAACCGCATAATATGTAATGAGATGAAACTCAAAAAAAAAAAATAGTGATTAAATTTATCGTAATGACAAAAATATTATTATGCAAAATGTAACTCATCACCAAAAATCAAGCTCAACAATTTTAAATATGGCTCGTGGCTAGGTTTATTAATGAATAGCCAAATATTTAGTTTCCGAATATCCAGAACAAAACCTCTATGGAAAACTAGGGTTTCTCCATGGGTTTGTTGGGCCCTAGGCTCAACTACTTTTGAGAGGAAAGGAACATTTAGGATTTTATCTTAAGGTTTTATTTTAAAAGTTTGACTCATAGAGAAACACATGACTTTTTCTTAAGACTTTTTAGAATCAACAGACGAGTTGCGATATTACAAGATAAAAAGAGGCGTTTAAATTTTATTCCAGGGACCAATATCCCATGTTTTGGTGCAAGAGATAGGCGGATGGTACACCATATGGAGGAGGTTTGGGATGTCAGGAGGTTGGTTTAATAAGGAGTTGGAAGCTTAATTGCGTCTCTTCTTCGTGCTAATACTAAAAAGAACAAATGTATCATCATTTGAAATATGCTAGAGAAGCGGATGATTACGCTCTCAAATGTCATTCTCTTGTTGTAAAGCGAAGAATGTTTTAATTAGTGGCGCAAAGACTGGCGGAGGCTGATGAGGTATATTGCTCCTGAGTTTTCCATTGTTTGGAGATGTACAAGCAGGCCGACTTTATGGATTTGGTGCTTTCTTGTTATGACGGTATGATCGATATATTCTTTGTTTTGCATACTTTTTCTTTTGGTGGCTTTTATGTTCATAATATATTCTTGTTATAAATTAGTTACTCTATATCGTTAGGAAATATATCGGATAATTAATCGGATTCGCCAAATGGTGGTTACCGCGGTTTTCCTCCACTCATGATGTTTACTAAGGCATTAATATCCATGTTTCGTATCTAAGCATACTTGTTGTTATTTGCTATTCGGGTTCTTGATTATATTTCGCGCTGCATTTCTTGGTAGCCACTACCCGTATATAGAGCGTGCAGTCGGTCTTAAGACCCTTATCTCCACCCAGTGTTTGGTATTCATCCTGCCTCGTCCACTCTTTGAGGTGCGTCCCTTTCATAAAAATAGTCGGATTTTCCATTTGTTTTTCTTTTTGGAATTAGTTTATACTGTTAGAGCAAATTCCCGGTGGAACCTATGTACTTAGGTAAACTCTTTCTTTATTTATCATACTAAAGTCGGCTTTGGTTTGGACTAGATAGGTAGTAGAGTATTAGGATTTTCCAAGCTACTCAAGAAAATTGAAGAATTGAAAATCACACAAAGACATCATTTTGAAGAACTTCATCGAGGTTAGTAACAAAGTTTGGTCTTTTCTTTTAAACTTTTTTCTTCTTCTATATATCTATCCATCATATTAAAAGAAGATCATATCACAGATTAACTTTTGCTAATTCTCTTAACGTTTCGACTTCCAAGCTCTTACTTGTCAAGAACTTGAAACTGAGTTTGGGAGAAAGCAGAAGTGTTTTAATAGAGATCTCAAGACTTGCAGATTTATTCTTAAGTCTGTAAGGTTTTGTTTTGACAGTTTACTACTATTGATTTTCAATCACTTGAGTTCAAAAACCTAAGATATAAGTTTGGAATCTATAGCTTGTAGAACTGGTTAATAAGTCACTTGAGTTCGCGAACCTAAAACGCTAAGTTCGCTAACTTAGCGTAGAGAATTTTTTCTAAGACCTTTTTGGCATCCGAGTTTGCAAACCTAACATGGTGAGTTCGTTAACCTAATGAAGGAAAATTCTTCTATGTTTTTAATGTCACTTGAGCATACAAATCTTAAATGGTGAGTTCGCGAACCTAGTACAAGAAAAATTCTCCTGTGACTTATTGAGCATATGAGTTTGCGAACCCACAAAGCTTATGAATTCATTTTTCTCTCTTATGAGTTTACCAACTCAATTCTTTGAGTTCATGAAACTAAAACCTTAACGGCCCAACCCAATACTCTATTGACTTTGGGCTCACTCATTTTTCTTTGACTTTCAAGGTGAACTTTCAAGATTCTCACGAATTCCTATTTCTTAGCCAAATCCTTTGGTAGTAGTTTTTCTAAATTAATATTTTGAAGTTATCTTTGATAGCAGTTCTTTGATATAAATATCCTGAGGTAACAAATGTGTACAACTTTAAACTATGGAAAGAACCTCATTGCAAGTCTAATTTTAAGTTAGGAAATAGATTTCTGTATCTTAGGAAACGACTTAGATTTAACACTTGATAATTTGCTTTGGTTGCAAGAAATTCATTGTTTACATCTTAAGCATCCCAACCTTGATCGATTGCTACAAATTGAAGACATTAACAACACTAAAAACTCATTCTCTACACAGTTGTGTACCTTATTGTAAAGTTTATGCTCCAAACACTTAAGGATCTTCGAGATTTAAGGTACGACTTTCAAAGATTACACTTGGATTTATGAAGCACGGGTACAACATATCTTCAAAAGAAAGGTGTTTTCATAATTTGTATCTGCATTTGCTATGTGTTATTCTTTTTTATATCAAGGTCATTCTCTTGTGGTATAAGGTCATTCAAGAATTACTGATCAAATCCATATTCGATGGAAAACTTAAAACATGATTGAGTATAACTTGTATCTATTGAAATCATGTTTGTAAGTTTTCCAAAAGAATTCATAATATATTTAATTCTATATTAATATTTTTGAGTAGATATATGAATTAGGTATTTCTATAACTTTCGAAAAGAGTAAACCCTAGTCTTGTCGATTTAAATGCGTCTAAATCATAGGAAAAGATTTATTTTTCCCTGATATTGAATCGGACTGGAAATCACCAGGTGTCCTGTTGGATGCATGGTAGTGCTAGTATTCACGACGGATTATGGAGAAATTCGTAGGGCTGTAAAGGACATCAGTTAGGCAATCAAGTGCTTAGATTCTTGCGAGAACCAAGAGACATATGGGCACAACTGCATCAGAGATTCTTGGAGGGTTTGTTTTGTCTTAATTACGTTCTAGACCGAAGTCATATAGTAGGCTAGTATTAATAGTTGCTTAATACATTGTATACTCAAACTGGACGAGGTCCTGAGGTTATTATGCTTTACGGCTCTCTTTGTTAACAAAATTATAAGCAAGTTGTAAGCTAATCAATCCTTGTGATTCAAGAATCTTTAATTGAAGTTATCAACGATATTTATTGTTCGCCATAATCTTTGATTAAAGTTCACGCAAGGATTTTTTATAGCACGGTTGACCTATTTGTTGTATCGTATCTGTATTTGTTGACATTGTTCCAAGATCTTCAATTTATCTGTATCCCTGGGTATGTGATTAATATTTGCCTATAGAGACCGTATATATGTCATATCGATCTGTATCCATCGATACCCTTGGATACTATCAGATACTGACACATACGAAATATAAATACATATAAATGTTAAGGTAAGTTCACGTTTTTCTTTACCAATTTGAAAATGAAAAATGATTGTTGTAGTTGGAAACACAAACGAATTGGAAATATTCAAATTTCTTACACATCATGATAGACTAAAATAATTCTCCAAACACTCATCTATTCCTAATATATATCTACTACACAGAGGATATCAACTAGAACAATGTCAACCATCTACTGGTTCAATATATTTTCACATCATTGTTATGACCATTGAAGATAATTAAATATGCTCAATTATATCCAATTAATAATTTACTTGAATAACAATATAATTCGAATTCAATGGTTCAACCAACTTTATTTAACTTGTGTATCGTACTTGAAAGTGTATTCAAACATTTAATGTGCGCAAATCTAGTATTTTGGTTTGTATCGGTTAATATCATCGATACCACTATATCGTGTCTGTATCTGTGAAAATCCATACGATACTAATACGACGAACCATGGTCTATATGTTTGTAATGATAAAGTTGGTGGTGTACTTCATATACTGGCCCGTCCCCCATATTTCCTTAAGTAGAATTTTGAGTACAATTCAAAAAAAAAATCTGCTAAGTATTATTGTGGATATGCTCCGCTCCATATGGATTCGTCGTGCGGGTCTTCATAGGGAAGATGCTTGATCAAGCACATATAAGGAATATAACATTTTTAAAAGGTTACACATAATGTCTCTTTGATTACTACTAAAATTCCTTCAAACGCATTACATAACATAAGTCAATAAGTCTCCGGTAGATTTTATTGGAAGAGCTCTTTGTATCATGAACGCATGTCGAATGTGACATTGATTTTTCCTTGCACAAAACGAGTAGCAGCCCAGAATAACCTTTATGAATGTCAGCACAAGAAAAGTGCTCTATAAACGAATAAATATGAAGACAAATGACATACCACCATTCCAAAAAAGACACCGGAGTTGCATCTGGGAACCGAGTTAAATCCGTAGAACCGCTCAAAGAAGAAATTGAATCATTGGTGCCAACTTTTCTAAACCTAACTGTCATCGCTTGGTCGAACTAGCAAGTTTTGCTATCTCAAGCTTATGTTAATTTTAGATGTGCAAAATTATATCTTGATTTATAATCTACTAAAGTCAAGTCCCAGATTAAGATTAGAGCATGGTAGTTGAGTATCAGACACCACTGAATAACCCTCGAAGATTGAAGACTGAAGAACAGACGAAAATATTTTCGAGAACTTCATCAACAAAGAGTTATATGAAGAATAAATTATCTTGTTTACTCGTGACATATACCATTCTATTTCATGAGATTATGTTGTATGATTTTTAGTTATTAAATAAAAAAAATCGAGTTCAAGCTTGTCTTGGTTAAACTCTCAAAATATGATTTAAGCAATGGATGTTCATAGATCCTTAGCAATCTTAGTTATAACAATTTATTGTTCACAAACTATTTTTGTTTCAATCATTTGGAAAATTCCCAAGCACCAATGCATATCGTCTATGGCTATTGAGAATGTTTTAAAATTGATTTATGAGATATTTAGAACTGCTTGGCGTAAGGTGCACATACTTGTATGTATTACCTAATTAGTTTAATTCTGCAAACTATATAGGTTTGCAAACCTCTTGCATCCGAAGTTCAAGAATATGGTAGGTTTGAAAACCCCTACCAACTGACATCGTGAAATGCCAAGATTTGCAAACCCCTGTGGCCTGAATTCGCGAACGGCCAGCGGTTTGCAAGCATGTCTAGTTTTGGTATTAGCAGAAGTTCACAGACTATTGAATATGACTATGTTCGCTTTTGCTACAACTCTCACAGGCACTTCTAAGACAACTTTACTCACAAAATCACCTTGGGCTTGTGGATTATTGTTTTATATTGGGTGGTATTGAACACCGTTAGTACTTGTAAGTTCAAAGGCATACTTTCCACTATGGACTATCATTCTGTATGGTTTTAGAACCTTGGACCATAGTGTATATTATTCTGTGTTATTTCAAGGCGGACTTCTCATATGCTTACATGAATTCCTAATGAGAATTTTGTCTAAATTGGGAAAGCGTTTGCTTGGATCTCAAGCTAACCTTCGCTTGAATTATAAACTATTTGCATCCTTAAAAATCTATAAATAGAGAGGCTCTTGCAACTTGGTTTTTTAATTCCTGGCATTCTTGTGTCATATTTGGAAAGCTATAGTCGTCCTCTATAATCTAGGTTCTACACATAACTATATTCTAGGTTACGACTTTGAAGACTTCACTTTGGTATTCGTGAATCCCGGTCGAACTATCTTTTACCCGAGTTATTATATTTGGATTTGTTCTACTGGTTATCGAAATTCACAGAATTTAGATTAGGAACAAATTATATAGAAATCATAAAGTTATCTTCGTGTCAGACTGTGTGATTCCTCAAGTTAGGTGTCTAGACTCTTATTTGTTTTTTGGGGTTATTCTTGAGAGGTGGTTATTAATTTAGGTTTATCTTCTAACAGAGATTAAGTGTTCTGGGTTTGTGAAGTTTGTTGGACTTCGTTTACTGCAAACAGATTTCCGAACCTAGATTGAAACATATCAAAAGGGAAATCAAATAAGCTTGTATGTTTGCGGCAGATAGGTATCAAAAGTCTTCATTAAGGTTGAAGAAACTCTTAAGCTGTAAAGGACCCCAGCTAAGGGAATCAAGTGCATAGAATCTTGCGAGGTTCATTTGGAGGGTTAATTCAGTCTCAACTACATTCCAGTGCGAAGTTTGATAGTAGGCTAGTATCTGTAGCAGTGCTAATACAATGTGGTGTTCAAGCTGGACGAGGTCCCGGGATTTTCCTGCAGGTGAAATTTTTCTCGTTAACAAAATTTATGGTGTCCATTGTTTTTTCTTTTCCACATTATATTATCTTTATAATAGGAATAACACAAGTAGTATGTAATCAATCTAGATGATTTAAGTCCTTATTATTTGAGATCGAAAACAAGACTTGTTCTTGTTGAATTCAAATATTAAAAGATAGATTACAAGTTTCATACTTGTTAGAATTATCCTCTTAATTCAGATATGACTAAATTGATCTTGGATATTGATATTTGAGATCATCCAAGAACTCTTTATAGACAATCAGGTACACAAACTTTTTGTCTATACATATTGATTGTGGAAGAGAAACAAAAAACTCTATACACAAAATATTATTCAAGGGTCTTTGCTTTGATCATCTTGTGATTGTATAACATTTTTTCCATACAGGTAGCCGAACAAAAAAGTTGGTAGTGTACTTGGTACACTCATTTTTTCTAATAATTCTTCATTGCTTGCTTCACTATTTTCTTGTCATATGACATGTATTAAAGGACTTCGAAGGATATAGCTTGCCGGGATGCTGTGGGAAGTAAACGATTTGAGGATGTTACAAGACAAGCAATTTCCTTTTCGAGAGCAGAAATATTTTCCAGTGCAACACCATCATATCCGTAGATCCAGGGACCAAAAATTACCACAAGATGATCTGTCCAACTATGTGCAAAGTAACCCGTAATTGGTACTTTTTCAACATCAGACTCAAAGATGAGACTCAAAGTCATACTGTTGACGCATGCTTCGGTGTCTATGTTGAAGTCAACATAGCACCAAGTCGATCACCTTAAATTGTGTTCATATATTTAAACTCCGTTAGTCGCTAATACCATGAACAGTATTATACCGTGGCCTACATAAATTTGCGAGTAACAATAGAAAATAAATAAAAGGGTCCCCAAGGTCATGCATAGGAATCATAAATCTATCCCTAACATGTCCTTAAGTGACTAAGATGGTGGCATGACTTTGAATGTAGTCCTGGATTACTTCATGTGTCAATCGCGGTACACCCAAATATTCAAATGTAAAAACTTTTTCGTAGCAAGTAATTTGAAGTGGTTCCCTCGCAATAGATGGCGAGCGAACTTTTGGAGATGGAATTTCTACTATACTATGATCTGCGGATCTACGTGAGGGAGAAGGCATAGATTTTTCAACATTGTTTATGACCCTATAAACTCTCAAAGAACTTCATCAGCAAAATTATTTGCTTATTTTTTTTTAGGAAGAATAAGGAGAAGAGGAGGATAACAAAAAGATTGTAAATACTAAAACACTGCATGATCTACATCAAAGATGGAGAACAAAAAAAAATCAAGGACGAAGAAAACAACAAGATACTTATGACAGTTATTAAAACAAATGAAATAGTTGAGATCGAAATCATGGTTAAAATACAAAGATTGACCAGGCAGAGAATAACTAGGAACAATTTCTGAAGACTTAAAGATGAAATGTAATCACACATGAATGACGTTCTTGCTACATAGAGAGAAAAGAGAATACAAAACTACCCCTAATGAGGCTATCTAGAAACAATGCAACAGTTCCAAGACCAAGCAATGAAACCGACAAATTCCTTAAGAAGACCTAAAATCAATAATAAATGTTAGCATAAAAAGTTTCTTCCCTCCAGTAAAACTATAAAAACTACAAGAAAAATAAGGCATAATGTAGATAAAAATAGTCAGCTTAGGTTGAAAAACAGAGGGTACCAAGTACACTACCAATTTTTGTTCGTAAACCTACAAGACAAATTCCTTGGACTTTCTTAAAAATTAATATCCAAGAAAAACCTATAATGATCTCTTTCAAGATCTGAATTCCCACAAGAACAACTCTTGTTTGTTCCATTTTTCAAGAATCAAATTCTACGAGGTTGATTAACGTTTTTATTTGCTTTTTCTTTAATTATAAAATAATCTATAATGCGGAAATAAAAGTAAAATAAACACACCAAGATTTTGTTGACGAGGAAACTACGATCTTGTAGGACACCCCGGGAGCTAGTCTATACTGAAAGCACACTGATATAAGTTGTTGTACCCCTTGCATACAATCAGACTACGGATTGAATGTAATAAAATAAAGTACGCCCACAAAGTTACCCTGCTTCAGTCGTATTCACGCATTTGTAAAACTCTTGGCATAACACAAAGTCATTTTAAAAGCTGCTCTTATATATCTTCAAGAATAACGCCAATTCTTTTTAAGTTCAACCTCAGCAAGGTGTACCCGCAAGAGAGTATAGAATAATAAAAGAGAGAGTTCAAACCGAGGTTTATATTTAAGACTAAGGGAGTATCTCACTGCGCACAATTAGGCTGAATTCGGAAGAAGAAGAAACCCCCAGAGATTTTTTTTTTGGTTACTTTGTAATTATCATTCCAATTAATTTAGTTTTATTCATATAATTCATTAATTTCTATAATGTACATTAAAAAACAATAAATTTGAGACCGACGATCACATTTGGGAAGGAAAAAAAGAAGAAACAATATAAGTATCACGTCGAATTTGAAACTAAGGATTACATTGAAATTTAACTAAATATTACATCCAAAATTTAATACTAATTATCAAACCAATGTAATAGCATTATTGTAAGGTGCCCTCCTCCTCATTAGAATTAATCTTAACTCTTGTTGGGCGTTGTCGTGTCTTTTGTTCTTGAATTTTATCAAATTCATCTTGCCAGAGTCATAATATTTGACGTGTCCATTCCCTGGATTCCTTTCACGTGCGCATTAAACAAATTCTGTCCAACCGCCTTACGAACTTTCTTCATTTCTGCAGTCATTTTCTTACGCTCTACTGTTTCAAAGCTATTGGTCCTTTTTGATTTTTCAAAAAATTCTTGAATGTTGAATTATGAAGTCGGCGATTGTGCGATATCTTAAGCTACGTCTTTGTTTCCTTTTGCTCTTTTGACACCTGGTCTATCATATCTTTCTCCAGTTTTATTAGCATTGAGATTAGAACTACCATGTTGGGATCCGCTAATATTGGGTTGAGGGTTTGAGTTTGTTGGTGAAGAATAAGGAGATCCTTGAGAGAAATATTTGTAATACGTAAGGTGATTCCTTTGGTACTTGATCCATTCAACATATCAAGGTTATATCAGTTCGGCTTTCTAAGAATGTGGAAACAAGCTTTGTGCTTGAAACTCATATTTCTCGTTCTTTTCCATTCCTCTCAAATTTTCTTCGTTGCATTTTGAACATTATAAATTAGTTATAACAACAAACTTAACATGTTTTAAAAATCAATAACACAATTTAAAATGCGCCTTACCACATCGACTTCAGTATCACCGTTTGCTTTACAATGATTCATTTGCATCATCAAAGCTACCTAACTGTAGTTGTCCAACTGTTCATGTCTTCGCGGATTGTATTAAAACAACCTGGCAATCCAACGACAACATAGTTGTTTATATTCCCAGTTACTTGAAAAAATTGTTTAAAAATATTCCTCCAAAACATATTAAATTGTTGTTGAACACTATTGATAAGATCAAGCGTAAATGCTACATACTTCTGCAAATAACTTTATCTTCATCCAGACTATACTCTGGACCACGAACTCTTAGTGTTGAAGCATTTTTTGTTGAAGTATTTTGTGATTGTGATGAAGTACCCATTTTTTTGGGTTTTTTCTTTAGAGATTATTAGAAATTTTGGGTGAAGGAGGTGTGATTTTAAAGTTGAAAATGGTAGAATATATAGAGAATGAAATTAGAGCCATTGGATGAACTATCTGTTATCGGCTCAATCTGAGACGCTGGTCGTCTCAATCAGAGCCGAGGCTCAGCCTTCCCTTAGCTGAGCGGCTCAAGTTAACTCGATTGATCGACTCAACTTGCGAGGGGTTATGCAAATGCTCAATTTAACCCTTTGTGTATCATGTTTGCTTGTTTGTCAGTCACACTGTGGGTTGGACTTGCTCTAAGGAAGGCAGATCTTGTTGATCCGTCCAGCTAAAAGTTATAGACAAAGACGCGATAACAGGGTTGAACCTTTAAAGGGACTAAAACAATTTGTAGCCTGTCCTTAATTTTGCAAAATAAAATTTCAGGCTTAGAAAATTCACGTAAAGTTACATATTAACCCACTCAGAATCATCAACTAGCCCATCAATTTCTAACACGTAATGGAACATGGAACATGGAAGTAAAGATAAAAATCCGAACTCTTATAAAAAAAACCTAGTTATTTATTTACCCCTCTACCGTAAACCTCTATATCTTTCGAGAAATTCGGTCTCACGGATCAATCTTTCTTACTATATTTTCTATTTACATACATTTATTTTTTTCAATCCATCACATTTTACATAAGCAAATCATGCTTGCCTACTAAATAAGAAATTCAGCCCAAAAAAATTGGCGCGTCTTTCAGCGGCAACCCGCAAAACCGGGGATATTAGTCGGCCTTACCCATGAAAAAAGTCCTGGCCCGTCCCTGCAAGATAGGGCGTTTAATAAGTCGTATAATTCCAGGTCTCATATCTGTGTAGTGTAACTGAAAATCTATAAATGGGTTCTGGTTTGTGGTCTTTCCACGGTCAATATTTGTCCAGTTATAAACCATTCATTAGGGCAAATTAATTCTACCGATTTACTCCAAATTCAACGACTGTTATTAGGTCCACTCTCTACTGAGAGCAAGAAGTTAATTCCATCTGTTCTATTTTTGGCCCCTACATCAATCCAATTTAGAGTGACAGGACCCTGGAGCATTTTGCCATTTTGAAGTAAAAAGGTTTATATAATAATATTCGCGAACAGAGGCATGTTCCCAACTGCATTCTAGAGGCTTACATCATCGATAAAAAGATCATTGTATTTAGACATAGTATGTGATTTTAACATCTACATACTAGAAATGTACAACTTTCTTTTCGATCCAAAAAAACTTAAGATGGAAAAAGCAGTGCAGGAGTGGACGATATGTGGATTCAGAATCATTGCAAAACAGGTACTAATTCAGTAGAGTGGTGGTACCCTGCCGTGACTGATACACTAAGAGTAAAACAGTCTCATTATGAAAATTTTCGGTCCAGAAATGCATATAACTTCCATACCTTGATTCCACTGTGAAATTTTATGGTGTTGTAAGAGTCCATTCTAAGATGTCTCCACCTCATGTATAACATGTTTGTTTATTCAGCTCCTTAATCTGTGAAAAAGATTTGGTGTCAAATGCTGAGATTTGCTAAATTTCAAAGAAAAGATACGAAGGGTGGAGGACTCCACAAACTCATGTCGTGCCATATTATATGGTGCTGCTATGAAGAGGTCCAAGTAAAAACATTAGTATGCGGAAGAAAGTGTTATATAATAGTGTTGTAGTGGTCCAAACAGGACCACTATTTTTCAAACCAAGCAGGAATGAGAACCCGTACCCCTTTTGTCCACTTCTACATGGGGTATGGATTTTTTGTTTTCTTGTTGTTTTTAAACCTAGCTAAATTAGGGTCTATTGTGATTAATTTGAGCCTATGAATTACTTCAACTGACCTAAAGAGTAGGATATGGGGTGTCTAAATGATGGTAAAAATACTAAATTAACCTTGAAATAAACTTTAAGTATTCTAATACAAATACAAAATCATATTCACTTAATTAACAAATAAAAAAATCATTAATCAAAACTCAATTTTTTTCAATTTCTATCAAAATCAAAACTAAAATTAAAACCTAATCAATCACAAACAACAATTGAAATCTAATGACCTTTTTTGGGTTTTGAAAAGAAAAAAAAACCCAAACAATTCAAGTGATTGAGTTAAATCCCTTTAATCAATTCCTTCTAAGAGGTACTCTACAATGATTTACCTCTAAATCTTTGAAATTCACTCATCAAATTTTCTGAAAATCCACCCAGAATCGGTTTATGTGTGCACCATATTAGTCCGATTATGGTTGATGTTACAGGAAATCGGTTTTTATTGTGCACCTACATAAACCGGTTCTGGGTGAACATCAACCATAATCGGTTTACGTTAATGCATGCATCAACCGATTCGGGGTGCAAGTTTGGATTTGTAGAGAAATCAAAAATCGGATTAATAGTGCATATATATAATCCGATTGTGACTGTTAACGACTATTTTTTGAAATTGAAATTATAGCCGTTGGTACTTTGTGTATATAAAGAGGATAGCCTGTTCTCTATCATACACTACCTAATCCATAGAAATCTTTCTCCATTGTTAATTTTTTTTCATTTGAAGATGTCAATTCCATCATCATCAACTACCAATTCAATCGAACACATACTTAGAAGATGCAAGCGAACAACCAAATCAATTACGGCAATGGAAGAAGAGATACGCAAAAGAAGCGAACAAACAACTACAAACGCGACTTCGTCTTCATCACCTAACAAACATGTTAATGTAATGGAAGAAGTGTTAAGCAAACAAATAACTACAAATGAAACCATCTCATCGTCATCGGCTGCGACAAAATATGAAGAGAAACTCAAGGCAAAGAAACGAGGTCAAAGAGCAATTCCAACTAAGGGAAAGAATGGAGGATCGTTTCTTTCTTTCCATTCCAAATCGGTGAAATAGTGGGCAGAGGTATCAGGACCCAGCAGAGATACGACTTTGGGATGATCTTCGTCGAACGCCGCAACAATCTACACCATATATGAAAGGTGTAGGATTTAGAATCGGTTTATGTGTCACAGTCGAGACAACCGATTAACAGGAATCGGATTATATGAGCAATTATAAAGTCCGATTAAGGACTTGATGATTTCAGAGAAAATTTTCCATATTTCACAATCGGTTCACATTGCATAACATGTAATCCGATTTTCGTCATCTATATTCCTGTATCATTTCGTCTCCACAATCGGATTACATATATACATAAATGAACCGATTGTGAACTTAGTGTATTTTACGTGAACATCCAAGTGAAGGAATCGGCATATGTACATCACCAACAAAAACTGATTTTGGTCACGTACCCATCGCGCCAAAAATTTACTACAATGGATTATATGGTGATGAACAACAACCGATTATGATACCCAATTTAGGGATTTTATCCAGAATCGGTTTATGTGGTGATATCGAATAAACCGATTCTGGGAATTTATTTTGAATTTATTTTCCTTTGTGGGCGATCTAGACATGCAAATAGATGTTTGTGGATCATTACAACTCATACCTGTCTATTTGAAGCATTATCACCTTCTTCTTCCTGGAGATATTGTTCTTGTGCTTGAATAATATCCTCAAGCATTCTTTGGTTGTCATGCTCTTCTTCATTCAACAAATTATCCAATTCGGTAGGATCGAAATCATGATTATCTGGTGCACCCACTTCTTCATCACTACTAGACTCTTCATCGTCACTATAAAGTTTCATTTTTGCTAAGAAAAGCATAAACCCTAGTTTATTCTTTTTTCCCTCTACTTCTTCTTTCCCTCCAAACCTTAAAAGAGGAAATGAATTTCTACTCTAATCCTAACACTATAATCAAACTCAAACACTAATTAATTTCACTAATACTAACTTAATTAATCATCACTAATGAATAAGGGCATATTAGCCATTAACATAAATAAGAGGATAAGGGGTTTCTAGAGATTACTTCTTAATGACCCTTTTTGTTTTTTAGTGTTAGGCCCAAATTAATCACAGTAGGCCCCAATTTAGCCAGGTTTTTAAAGAGAAGTGACAGACTTTGGTATGAATTTTGGCAAGGTTGTTAAGAGGCTACCAGTAACAAGGGTAATTTAATGGTAATTTGCAAATTAATGGCATGGATGGGCAAAGCGGATTTCCCACTGTGGTATTGGTGGCAGTATAAGAAGTGCGTGGCAGGCAGCGCGGTTGAATCTAGGACGCCGACGGCTAAGGTTCAGTCGCTCGTGGCGCTTAACTTATGCTGCCAACAACTAGTTTTTCAGTGTTAACTATAATAACTATTTTGTTTTTGGCTATATAAATTGCTCAATTCTCTTTTACCAAATTACATCACTCTTTTATACATACCAATTTTTCTCTCAATTTCAATCAACTCCATTTTCTAACCGCGGATCTTAATTTTGAATCTTTTAAGGAATATACGGAAATGAATGAAACGTTATAAAAAAAAGAGCAAGAAACATATTTACAGATTTTGCGTCAATTAGATGAAGAGTCAAATGAGGCTAGAAGGCGACAAAACTTTATGTTACAATTACATTCAGGGATGATACCTAGGCCTTTAGAGTCAAAAGAAGTTTTCACTGGAAGATGGACACAACGAGATCCACATTTTTACCACGACAAGATGATGCATGATTTTTTTGACCATGGATGTGTGTATTCAGATGCTGATTTTCAGCGTCTCTTCCGCAAGGGCCGCAACTTGACTGAAAGGATTATTGTTGAGCTTTGTCGGGTACAACTTTTTTTAATTATTAGTATGGTGCACGACATCTACGAGGCTTTAGTCCCTGAAAAAAGATCACCGCGGTCTTCGAATATTATGTGATGGGATACCAGCGGATTCCACATATGGGTGCATCCGTATGGGTAAAATAACCACATTTAGGCATTTCAAAATGTTTTGGAACACAACTGTCATACCATTTTGGATCGATTTTCCTACGAAAACCTACTCAGATAAATGTTGATAGAATTGTTGTTGAAAACACAAATAAGGGTTTTCCAGGAATACTACGTAGTCCTGATTACATCCATTGGAGGTGGCATGCATGTCATGTTGAATGGTCATGTCAATAGAAGGGTCACTATCCAAAACCAATTGTAATATTGGAAGCTTCGTCTACTTATAATTGTTGGATTTGGCATGACCTTTTTGGATGTCCGGGTTCACAAAATGACATCAATTAATGTTTTGCATAAATCACTATTGTTTGAAAATCTTAAGCGTGGGATCACGCTACACCGCAGTTTCACCTTCAACGGTCATAACTAAACTCAGGGGTATTATCTGGCAGACTGGATCTATCCACAATAGTCTACTTTTGTAACACCCCGCGTTTTTTAGCATGGCGCATGCACAAATATGTATCATGGCATGAGGTGAAGCTTCATCTTAAGCTCCGTTGCGTATTAAGAGGAACATTGGCCTAGAACCAATATGGTGCCAAGTAAGGCGCCTTGGCCAATATCACACCAAAAGGGTACAAGTTGTAAGCTGTATTGGCCAAGGGCCAATCTCGCACCAAAGGTGTTTCAGGCCAGTTGGGTGGCTGGCCCAGAACAAAGTAGTGCCACAATGGCGCATTACCCAGATCATCGGCTTATGGCCAATATCGCAACAGGCCAGAGTAGGCTGGCCTTGGCAATGTACAACCATCACGGTTGGACATTGGAGTGGCCTATGGGACAAAGCCGGAAATACATCCATCACGACCCTTCACTGGACCTGGCTCAGGAAATGTTCAGCTATCATGGATCATGGTCGGACATTGGAACTGGCCTATGAGCCAGAACTGAATGCACAACCATCACGACCGTATATTGCAATTGGCCAGGGTAGTAATGTGATCCATCACGGCTTTGGGACTTTGTGAAGTTATTTTCCTCCCCTAATCTAAGTTGTAAAAATGTCTTTATAACATATATAGGGAGGGGTAGTTGGTTGAAGGTGCATATGCGGACCATGCACTAAGTAAGCTTCATAGCTTAGCCGAAAAAGTATAAATGGACCTCATTTATAGCTGCGTAGATTCCCCAATGGAGCATATTAAGCATGGGCATCACTATGCCATGCCGCGGACCAAATACGCATCACTGGGATGCATTTTGACGGAACGACCTATACGTACTTTCCAGCACTTTGTCGCTCATATCATTTAATTTAGAGATGATTGCGGCATACTGGTCTCTCATATCATATCGCTCGGCACTTCGACGCAAGACTGATATGAGAGGAGAAGAATAAAGAACAACGAGAGGAGAAAAATAAAGAAGCATGAGTTGGATCGGCGTTCTACTTGAAGCCTAATTCGTGGGTTATGGATAATAATGATAAAATGTCAAACCTGATTTATAGGTCAATTTGACTGACTAAGTCTCATGGGTTATATCAATAATAAAACCGTGTGCTATATTTAAGAAAAGCCTTTTTTACTCTATGTTTAAATTGCGGGTGGAAAGTATACACAGGATAATATCCTATTGATTCATGGATATGAACCAATTCTTTTTCAAATAATTCATTTTTTATAAATTTCTGGGTATTGTATTTTTACAGTGTGATCTTGTTGCATCACAGGAAGAGAAACAAGAATGATGATACTTGAGTTGAGTTCTTGTAAACAATGGATATGAAATGCCTACTCGAACTCAATGCCCAAAACCTACCGCCAGGCGCCAGCGTTATCTTCCACCGTCGAAATTCTCCACCGGGCCGATGGGGAACCATTCTAGGAAAGGAATAAGACCCATAAGAAAAATGATAAACCAACACGTGAGTGTTTCGTAACCATTTAGGCTTAGCCGATAATTTAGACTACCAAACGATAGTTAAATAGAACTATTTAGTAGACCCGTTTATTTTATACCTGTAACTGTAATCTTCCCGAGCAAAGCAAAAGTAATGAAGATTAGAGTAGGAGGACCCACTAGATGGGTTATTGGAAAGTGGGAACCACGGAAAGATGTCTATATATTAAAAGACAACAACCGTGTGAACGCGTGGTGCGGGTCCCACTGATGCCTCCAAGCTATAGAACAAACCTAGTTTCTACTCGCTCCTCAGTCCACACTGGCATCTACAGACCTTGGTACAGCCAGGACAGGAGGGATTGTCCAATATTGGGACGTGACTTGAAACTATTGGGACGTGACATGGCACAATGAATGACTCTAGGGATCGAGTGGTGCTAGCCCCACCAAAGCTCTACACCAAGAAATCTCACGAAGATTAATTGTGCGTTAAATTTTAAATGGTTCGAGCATTGGAATGGGTGTTTGTAAAGTGGGGTCAGGGGTTTTGTAAGTGTTTGTGAGCACTTCGGGAGATTTCCAAAGTGAGTCTAGAGTTATTGTGTGGATTGGTAGTAGGGTGAAGATGGAAATGATCAACGGTCTGAATTGATTGTCCTAGATCAGAACGATGTTAGTTGTCAAAGCTATAGAGTTTTCCGGCACGTAACCTCTTAACCCTAAAAGAAAGTCATTACGTGTTTTTTTTCCCCTTCTTTTTCTTTTCCCCTTTCATTCAGGAACCCACATAAGAGATATCCACATAAATTTATGGATATTTTTTTTTGTTGTAGTTGGTATAATTTTTCAATACCGATTGTTGCATTATTCAATTTTGGATAATTAATTATATATTAACCTATTTTATTCAACTTTGGGTAATTAATTATATATTACACCGTTTTTGCGATAAAGATATTATCACTTTTTCATTTTGGTTTAACAAATTTGATTCACTTGTCGAGCGAAAAAATAAACAAAAATGAAGAAAATACATTCTGCGACTCACAAAACATGGATCCCTATAAGTTTACGTGTTTTTTTTTTCTTCATTCGGTTCGTTTAGAACGATTGTTATTTCTATATTAATCCATATTATCACTTTGTTTTATAATTTTGCAGTAAAGTTTCGTTGAGAAAATGCTAGATTGACCTTGGGTAAATCTTGTGGATGGCAGGAATCTTAACTACCATTATCACTGGATCTCATACAAGATCTTTTTCACAAAAAAATAAATCCGATTAGTGTAAAATTATCCTATTTTTTAGTGCATCATATGCGCCCAAGTTCGTTTTAGTGCACTCTACTACAAAATATGTCTACCAATCATGTCGATTATTCTTAACGAAATCTAATGTTTCCGATAGAGAAATGATGTCTAAGACAGATGTCTGGAATTCCAATTATCCAAGATGTTTACTTCCCTAAGGTAAATTTTCTTTTTTTGTAGCTAATATAGCGATCACAACCACTAACTCTAGTGGAGGATCTCATCATAAGATCAGCTAGGTCTTGCTAATACTTTCACCAATGCCCATTGGAAAACCATCGTGCAAATGCTTAAAATTTGTTGTGGGTAGTTTTTATGTAGTTTTGTTTGTTTAATAGTCGTACCCTTGAGGTATAAAGCATCCGAAAGGGAAATGGGACGAACATTAAATCACAGATCAAATCCAACCGACGTTAGACAATACCTTGTTAACAAGTGGCACCCAATTCAAACTGTTTCAGTTTGGGACCATGACCAGCTAAGGTTTAAGTTAGTAGGTGCAGAAGCGTTAAGAGATGATGAAATAGTTGGTGTAAACTTACGCCATCTGATTTATTAATTAAATCTATCTTAGGCTGATTCAGAATTAATTAATCATGATTAGTAGCGTCTTAAATAATTAAATTAATAAAGATGAAGACTGGAAGATAAGTTTTGTTTTGTTTGAAGAAAAGTAAACAGAAGATGGGGATGGAGTGTGGGAACGAAACATTGGGTTTCATGTTTTAGTTTTTTAGGACATTGTGGACCTGTTGTCC
The DNA here is from genome assembly GCA_023531105.1 of Papaver atlanticum. NCBI lineage: Eukaryota > Viridiplantae > Streptophyta > Magnoliopsida > Ranunculales > Papaveraceae > Papaver > Papaver atlanticum. Next base: position 18,850,153 of record JAJJMB010002020.1, on the reverse strand, counting down.
CTACTCTTCCAGGTTTCTTGTATCATGACTAATTGAACAAAGTTGATTAATCAATTAAATAACTTGTATTAGGAACTGGATTATTGGATTTACCAAAAAAAAGAAAGAAAAGAGTATTAGGAACTGGATGCACACGTTTGGTCAACCATAGATGGCCATGGTGGTGCACCGGCGAAGTTGGACTCGTAATGTCATACTCCTACCAACCTGTTTTATTACTTACATATACAGGAGGATATCTTTTATTATACTTTTTTTTTTTGTATTAAAATCCTGATGCGGTAGAATGAGTTGTTTTTTTTTTGGTTGTTGTCCATGTCATCAGAAAATAAGTGAAAATTTCCGTCTTAATACTTATGCTGGCTTATGTTCTCTCTTCTTTTTTTATCGGAGGAAGAACTTATTTTCCCTCATCAGTATGATACTGAAGACTTGTTACATTTGCACAAAAAAACTTGGGGAATAATTTTCCTAACCCTTGATTTGTTCGAGCACTTTTTGACGATTGAAATATAATTTAGGGAATATTTTCCTAATCCTTATTCAAACATTTTTTGATGATTCATGATTGAAATACAATCCAGGGGCATACTTTTCCTAACCCTTGATTTGTTCAGTGAAGAATAATCTTCGATCTGTAATTGATGATTGAAATACATTTTTGGATACTAGTTTTTTTTTTTTTTTTTTTTTTAATGTCTATGACATACTTCTGATTTAAATATGTTTTTATATATGTTTGTTTGTTAAGAACTGAGATTTTGTAGCTAAATCTAAAACTCTAGGAGGCCTTAATATAAAGAAAATTGTAGAATTAAATTCTGCTCTCTTGGCTAAACTAGCCTGGAGAATGCTCATAGAAATTGATGTTGAGTGGGTTAACATCCTAAGTTATAAGTACTTTCCAAACCACAACCCTTTGCATGTTAGTAGTGATAAGAGTAGTTGGGTATGGAAAGGAATTTGTAGAGGATTAGAAATTATTAAGAAACACTATTGCTGGGAGGTGGGTAATGGCCAGAGTATTGATATCTGGAAGGATGTTTGGGATCCAACCATATCTCATCCTCTAAATTCTAGATTTATGTCTAGTAATATGAATACAGTGAACCAATTAATGATTCCTAATAGTAATAGATGGGATATTGACATTTTGAATGCTTTGTTTGGCTCTAATACTGTTGCTGAAATATGCAAGATTAGAATTCCTGTTAGTGGTGATGATAGACTAATTTGGAAACCAGTTGAGAATTGCATCTTTTCTGTTAAAAGTGCTTATAAAGTTGTCGATGTTACAAGTAACTCTTCAGCTGATGGACCCTCCAATTTTCTATGGGTTCAATTCTAGAAAATGCATTTTCCTCCTAAAATCCTACACTTTCTTTGGAAATGTGTGCATGGTTGTCTTTCTATTAGACATAGGATTGCTAGACATTTGCATAACGTGGATAATATGTGCCCTTTATGTAATCAGGAAATTGAAACTGTAGACCACTTATTGTTAGAATGTGATGTATCCAAACAGATATGGAATGCCATGAACCTTCAATTAACACTTTAGCTTCTGAAACTAGTTTGCTTGGTTGGATTATAAGTTGGTTTAGTACTGGTCCAAATGTTAAATTGACTATTAATCATTCTATCTTAATATCGGATAGTCATATTTTGTGGCTAATCTGGAAAATGAGATGTGCTTTTATGTTTGATAATGAGCAAGTGCAGGTTGGCAGAATTGTGCAAACAATCAAAAAATCAATTCAGGACTGGAATGACAATAATGCAAAAGTCATTTAAAAAAAGAGCTTGGATCTCAGAGAAAGAATAGTTGTTCAATGGCAAACCCCTTTAGAGGGTTACATTAAAATAAATTTTGATGCTGCTTACTATAAAGAAAGTAAAATTATGAGTGGAGCTCCAATTATGTTAAATGATGTAGGGAACTTCCAAGGAGCATGTGGCTTCCCATCAGTAACAGATGGTGCTGAACATGCAGAAGCATTAGCACCATTGGAGGCGCTACAGATGTCCAGGATGAAACAATATACAAAAGTGCACATTGAAGGCGACTGTCTTGATGATATTAATGCTCTAAATGGAAAAGTTGGAGCTATCAAATGGAAGAATAATTCTATTATTATGGGTTGTTTATAGTGTTTTAGGTCCTTCAATAATTGGGTGATTGCATATGTACCCAGAGAAACAAATAGGCAGCTGATTTATTAGCTAAAGATGAAATTAACATGTCTATGAAAACCTGTTGGGTATCTGCTCCACCATTATGGTTGGACTCTCTTATTAAAGAGAAGATTCATGTACAACAAGGTTAAATGATTAATGAAATTTTTCCTTTCGTATTAAAAAAATATCTATCTATATATATATATATTGATCAAAAGCGTCACGAGATTTTACGAGGCCTTCTTCATAGTTAGCTAATCCAATGGAAGGATTTTTTTTTTAAAAAAAATCATAAAACAAACATGAGTAAGTAATCTGAATTTTTCTTTAATGATGTGGTTGGATGAGTAATCACCAATTTCTGCCACTTCAGCTGCCACATGAGATCAGTTGTTATTCAACTGTTCACTTAGCAAGGTTGATTAAATCCAACAATAAAAGTAATATATACTATAAGTTATACTATGTTGAGAAGTAGTTAGAAAAGGTAATAAGACAATTTGCATGAGGATCTTCTGACTCTAAAAGGAAGAAAGGATATGTGGTTTGGAATAAAATTTTCTTACCCAACGAAAAAGGAGGGGTGAGTATTAAGAAACTAAAATTGATGAATAAAGCTTTTCATGGCAAATGGGCCTAGAGATATCGCAGTGTAGAAAAAGCTCTGTCGAGATCTGTAATTGAACAAAAATTTGGAGGTAATGAGATGAATGCTCTATTTCATGTTGCTATAAAAATGGCCATGGAAAAAAGTCTATAAACTGGCATTCTGAAAAGCAAGGATTTGGTGGCAAGCAATTCTTTGGTTCAGGTCAACAGGGCGATAGATGTTGGTTTTGGGAAGATGCATGGAAGCTGATTCTCCTCTGTGCGCTTTATTCCCAGATCTTTATAAACTTTCAAGACACAAGAATTGTACTTTGCAGAAAAAGGTTGTGCAGTCTAATAATACTCTGGCTTGGAATTTTAACTTCTCTATAATTCTAAATCCAGTTGAAGTGAATGAAGTGATTTCTCTTATCAATTTAGTGCATGAAGCAAATTTCTTTACAGATTTTGTTGATACAAGAAGATGAAAAGTATGGTAATAACCTTCATGTTGCCATTTATTATCTGTTGCAGGAGGATGCTGATTTTTTTTTATGTTTTCTTATCAAGCTATTTGGAATCATAAAGTCCCTTAAAAAATTATTTTCTTTGTATGGAGCATGTACTATAATGCAACCCCAACCTTACTACATAATGATATAGTAGTGAATGGATGCATCATGCGCAAAAAAATTAGCCGAATCAAATAGTCACCCGTTTCTGCATTTTGAAGTCCCTCGTGAAGCTTAAATTTCGTCTTAGACAGCTTAAAGGTGCGCTTTGTTGCGCAAAACTCTATTAGACCCTCTCCATGGGAATGGAAAAGGTAGAGCAAAGACATGGAGAATATGTGACCTTCTCCATTGGCAATTCGGTAGTCCATTTGGATATAAAAAAATCGAAGGATATTTCAAAGAATTGAGAGGCTTATTGATATGAATGTATGATTTCAATTGGTCTATTAGCTTTAGGATTTTTGAGCATATCTCTTGATATTACCAAAAGTAAAAGGAGCAAAAAAGGCTGGCCAGTTTGGACCTATTAGATATGCTAACTTTAGTTTTAAGGTGATAACTAGAATTATTACTACAAGACTAAGTACTAAGATTGAGAAGGTGGTTCCAAGTCAACAAGGAGCATTCATTAAAGGTAAAAGTATTCGTTAGAAGGTTGTTTTGTCTTTTGAATTAGTAAATGAGATAAGTATCAAAAGAAGAAAAGAGAATCTGGGATTGAAATTGGATATCTCACATGCTTATGATTAATTGAGTTGGGGACTTTTTGTTTGAGGTAGTAGTGATTGGGGACTCTTTTTATTTCTGTCAAAATATTTGTGCTATTGAATGAAGGCCTTTGTGGTTTCCTTAAGGTGAGTAGGGGATTGAAACAAGGAGACCCTTTATCTCCTGTTATTTTTGTAGATTGCTGAAAAAGTCTTATGTAGAAATTTAGCTCAATTGGTGCAAGATGGAAAGGTTTTGACTATAGTGAATAGAAATGGTTGTCAGCCATATCACTTACTATTTGTAGATGATATTTTTGTTTTTAGAATGGACAGAAGAGGTCACTAGATAGTTTGATAAATATTTTAATATAGTATCAAAGTGCTTCTGGCAAGGTGGTGAATAAACTTAAAAGTAAGTGTTTTGTTGGAGGTGTGTCAGATAACAGAAGAAGGAATATAACTGAGAATTTGCATATGGAACTATCTGAATTTCAAAATAAGTACTTGGGGGTTATATTCAATCCCGGAAGAGTAAAAACCCATCAAATTCGGGGATTGTTTAAATGATGCAAGCAATGCTTGCTGGTTGGAAATGAGATTTTCTTGTATTTCTTTTTGTATTGACTCTAGTCAAATTCGTGCTTTGTAGCTTTCCCATTTTGACAATGGTTGTCTATAAATGGCCAATGGTGGTTATCGAGAAGTGTGAGAAAATTATCAGGAATTTTCTATGGTCAAGAGACCCAGCAGTTAAGAAATTGGTGACTGTGAAATAAGAAGAGGCATGTGCTCCAATTTCCGAAGGTAGTATGAGGAGATTCGAAACTATAAATAAGGCATCGTTGATGAAGTTCTTTTTTTTTTGAAAAATTGAAACTGAAGATGTGGAATGGACAAGTTTTATGAAGGCAAAGTATATAAACAAGAAGAGTGAGTGGAGCACAACTTATAAGTAATCATCAATATATCCTGGTTTGAAATGGGTAATAAATGATATAGATGAAAGATTTAAATGGTTAGTCGGCGAAGAAAGAATATTTCTGTGTGGAAGGATAAGCGGGAATATGCTTTGATGGATAGATTTGTTGATAATAGTTTTGTCCAGCAGCATCTTGACTGGAAGGTGGAGCAATTCATTGTAGATGAGGAATGAAAAATGCATATTTAAATGAATCAGAATTTCAAGAGGGAGGATTTTCCTCATATGGGTATTGGAAGTGATAAGAGAATTTGGGATACTGATTTAACTGGAAAGTTTTCTGTTACTAATGTTGCGCAAATGATTATGAAGAAGTATCCAATTTTTTCTTGGATAAAAAGGTTATAAGACCCTTGTATTCATCCTTATGTGTCTCTTAATGTTTGAAAAATTCTTAGAGGGGCGTGGATAAATTTTGATGGGGAGCATTATTTGATTGTGGCATGAGAGACAAATAAGGTGTTGCCATCTGTCGCTTCTATTAACTACCTCAACTGATTAAGGATCTAGTTATTTTAAGAAAGGGTATTTAAGGATTTCAATTTGTACTTTTGTTTTCTTTTCCAATTTCATTGTTTGTCTTCATTTTCTTGTTTTGATCGGTCATTGTCCGTTTTCCATACCGAAAAAAAAGTAAGTCCTAAATAAGTCAGTTGATGATGATGATCACCATACCTCCAGAGAAGACGATAACACCCTATATTTTTTTGCATTGTCTAAGTGATTTTTTTTTCTTAAACTAAATAAAACCCTAGAATGCAACCAGCTAAATTTGGTTCTAGTTAGTATCCATACAAACAACAACAAGGTTGTTCATCCACCATATCTACAAAATCATGATCCAGTAGTACCATTTCTTGCTCCCCCAGAACCAATATACACTCCACACCCTAATTATCAATCAATCCTTCTCCATCTCAACAAAATCCAATTTTACAACTCCTAATCCTTTTCATATTTTAATCATATACAAAAAATAAGTCCATCATCTATTGATCAAGTGAAGCTTCATATTAGAACAAAATAAATTTATGAGTTTAACTGAGTTTTCTCCTGTTTGTAACTTGAGAAGAAAAGTGAGGCAAAAAATAAGGCTACCGAAAACACCCTTCCATCAAATAGTTACATCTTTAATCTGTTAGACTGTAAATAAAAAATAACAAATGGCGACACCTTATTTGTCCCTCACACCCCCATCAAATATAGTGCCTCATCAAAAATTTATCCGAGGGGAATGTGTAACAAAATAGTCTGTCAGGAAGAAAGGTTTTAATACTGTATCGATTTTTTTTTTTTTTTGGTGTTGATCAAGACTATATGGATCATATATCATGGAGGTGTAGCTTTATTGAGAATATCTGGCATTAGTGATAGGTGTCTTAAACACCTTGATATTTATCTATTGCTTATGCTTTCTTTGCTATTTTTCATGTGCATTATGTATCTTATGTTTACTTTTGATTGTTTAGGTGCAATGGAGTCACTTGGAGCGAAAGGAGGAAAAATCATTCATTTGGAGCAGAAAGGGGCTCAGTTGGTAGCCCATATCGGGATGCCGGGGTGCCAATATAAAGTTGTTTTCCTAAACAAACCTAAAACTTAGAGAAACTCATCATTAGCATTTATTTTTTATTCTGCCTAAAACCAGTGATGACTGCTGTAGAGTTAGAGATGCAGAGAAATTTAGAGAAAAGGGAGATCGAGAAGATAATGCTGCCATGGATCAATGAAGATGAATTAGGGTTCATGTTGATTAACGGAGATGAACACGAGATCGATGAGGGTTAACTTTTGCAGGAAAAGGGTTAGTGGTGTATCTGAGAGTGAAGAGGGTTTGAATCAAACCGTAAGCAGCAAAGACGAGAATCTGCTGTTTCTGAGGAGAATCTATTGATTTGATGTTTTTAGAGATTTTGAGAGACTTTTTAAAGAAAATATGCGTGGAAAAAATCTCTCCCAGATAGGTGATATTTTGGGAGACTTGAAATTTGAGGTTGTTGGGTAAACCTAGTTTCAATTTATTTTATTTTTTTGTAAGAATAAAACCAGATATAAATACATTTGGAGTTCTTGAAGACCAATTGACATAATATCAATTTCAAACTCGGGAACCGCTACTATTTGAACAATGGTCTGGCAGATAGACTCACTAGAGATCTACTAGATTTGTATCTATAAGTCACAAAGACTCTCTAAAGTACTCTCATATAATCACCAAAAGATTCTAGATTTCCAGTGAATCTCCGGAAGTCACTTAAATTATAAATCTATGAAATTCTCATTTGACTACCCTCTGTTAATTTTCACAATCAACGATTAGAACGGTTAATCTAATTATTAGTCTTCGCTAATCGGTTAATGATTTGCCGATTCAGGATTAGTTAAAAAGGCCATCGGTGAACCATTAACCCATCAGTTAATGATTGACCGATAAAAAAAGTGGTATTCTTAAAATAACAAAGAAAAAATATGGGTCCGTGTATCATTTACCGGTCGGTTTATGATTCAACTGCCGCTTGATACTGTTCGGTTAATTATTCAATTAAATTCTCTTATTCTCCTATTCCCTTACCAAAGTCCCCACATATTGGGTAGGGAATAAGGATTTAGGGGAACCTCCTATGCCATAAGAGATGGATTTTCCCTATGTGGGTGGGTACAAATCCCTCATTAGAGGTGGTCTAAGAGTACCATCAATTTTAATTGTCTGAACTAATTGGAGATCAATTAGATTTCCACTTTAGATATTGAAACCAATAAATACCATACAACCACAGTCCATAGAAGTATCAACTCTCGATGCCCTCTTAATTATTTAATTAATTAATTATTATAATATCAATTAAAATTAGAGAAAATCTTAGACTTAATTAGATTTATGGATGGATTTTTGATGTTTAGTAATTTACATCACAAAATAGCTAGATTTAGACAGGATAGACTGCAAGTGCATGCTAGATTTTTTTTTAGTGTTTTTTGTCTTTGATTTTTTGTTTTTATGATGAGATATTATCTAGGGTTTATATTTATATTTACTAGGAAGTCCTCGTGTTGATTAACTTAAAATCATTTCACAAAAGCAATTTTAACTTTTGTGTTAGGTGGTTTAAGTTCTTTGAAAAATCATCAGACAATTACAAGTTAAATACGCAGTTGGTTTAATCCTCAAGCAAAATATGATGATGACCGGATCATCTACGTGATTTGTGTAATCTGGAGGTGTGGAAGGAGAGATGCAGAACTAATTTTGATGGAACATAACCTAATCCTATCATTATAATAAGAAGAGATCGGAATCTTTTCCATTCTATCAATCAGAACAATTCATGTAGTAGTACGACAATTGTTCAGTACCCATTGAACATATTACAAATTTGGAAACCCCCTCCTGCACCTTATCTTCTTAAAATTATGATGCCTTATATAAATTAGTTTTCAAAGATTGTGGGATCAATCTAATTGTGAGAATTCTTCAGGCACTCATCAATTCTCAAAGTGCATCTACATGCATGGATATCTAAATGCCGAGAAGGATGAATGCATGGCTGCACTAGGGCAATATGTTGGGCTATATATATTCAAATTCAGTACATCATTTTGGAGACAGATTCATCAAATGTTGCAGCACCAATTATGGTGAATGCACCAGCCTAAAGTGGGAGAATCACAATATTATCAAGGATATTAAATTTTATCTCAATAGTTTTATTAGTTGGAAAGTTAAACATGTTATTGCTGAGCGTGATAAGCCTGCATATATGCTAGCAAAGCACTCTATATTTTTAAAAGTATCTAAAATTGTGCAGGGATATGTCTTTAGTTTTATTAGTAGTCAAGTTGAGGACGATATGAGAAATCTTCCTCCCAACTTATTCAATCAATAAATAAATTATCCTTTGCATTAAAAAACAACAACTAGGAAAAATTACTATTTTTTTGGTCGTAAAAGGTAGTTTATTAATGAATTAAACAGGTGGCCTTTGGCATATACATGTTATAGTTTCTAACATCACAGGAAAGATATCTAGTTAAAAATGGAGGATGAGAAGCACATGAACGAGATGGTGTTGAATTGGGATGTGATACCAAAGCAGCAACCACCTGATTTACACAGCCCTTAAAAAAATTAAACTTTACTATATTTGAGCTTAAGTAGCCTATACATGAGTGTAAAAATTCATTTAAAATGTTTGTCTTTACCATTCAATGCTTGCACTTTGATTTTTGACGAAGGAGATATCATCTTTTTCGTCCCCTTCCAGATCCACTCCATTAATCCCTAGAGATTTCGCCCACAACATTGCTTCCCTCAAAGCTAGAGTCCCCTTTTGCTTCCACATTATGTATCCTGGCTTCCCGGTACTTCCCAAACCAATAATGCATAATTAGTCCAATAGTGACAATATTTGTTTATCTATTTAACATATCTTGACAGTTTATTTTCAACATATGAACAGGTGGTTGAAGCCCTATTACATGATGTGCAGAAAAATCGTTTACAGTATGATGAGCATGGGTTGAACAGTTATTTCCTGCGTATGTTTCTAGTGTCAAATTAATTTCAAATGCCACTTGTTTAGGGTATGGATCTTGGGTTCTAAAATGTTTTGCACACCTGGATTTACATATATGCCAGATAATTGTTGCACAATTTGCACCTCAGTCTTTCCTCTTTTCATTCCATACTTAACACCCAATCAGTTAGACTAGGTGGTTGCACACCCTGAGAGAAAGAGTTATAACAAAAGTAAACCAAACAATCATAGTAAAAAGACAAGTGATTTGTATATGTGATAGAGTTTCCACTTCAGTCCCACACATTACACATTTAGGGAAAGTATTCAAAATTAGTGTTATTTTATCACCTATAGGGATCATGTTATTGAGAACTTTATAAACATACATTTTAACCCTTGGTGCTACATCTAGAGACCACACTACCGCCCATAACAAACTGTTGGAGAAATTTGTACCCTTAAGAGCGGTGTACAAAGATTTACTCGTAAACTCTCCCGTGAAAGTGTGATTCCGTCTCAATCTATCTTCTCTACCTAAATTAGGTTGAATGCTCCAAATTTTAGAAACATCATGGAGGAGAAGGTTGTTTGGAATGTTAATATCCCACTCTCCATTGGCATCTATAAAATCATTCATATAATTTCAGTTCATATTGTTTATTGGTCTGACTAATTGGTTTATAATGATATGAACCCAGTAATACGAATTTTATTTTCTTTTCCAACATCCCACTCTAAGTTAGTTTATATCATTGTGAGACCTTTCTGAATACACTTCCAAATCCAAGAGCTAGAAGGCTTTGACTTGGTTCCAACATGGTGTTCGCTATTCGAAAAGTATTTAGCTTTTAGAACCTGACTGCACAATGCTTGCGGGGAATCGGGCCAATCTCCATGCTACTCTAGATAGTTGAGCTAAATTGTTTGTGTAGAGGTCTTTAAAACCGAGTCCCCCACATTCTAATGGTTTGCAAAGTGCAATCCATGCCTTCAAGTAGAGGCCTTTGCTGCCTTCCAGTTCACCCCACCAAAAATTTCCTTGAAACGAAAATTACTAATAAGATTGAATATTTACTCTTCTTTTTCTTCTCTCTTAATCTTCTCAAGTTGGTTTGCTTTTATCTTTATTAGTTGGCAAAACTATTATAAAGATGAGGTATTTTGGGAAATTTGTTGAATTTATTTATTTATCTTGCCATAGGTATACAACTGCGGATTTATCTAACTGGAAATCGGACGGAAAGAACGTATCGCTAATTAGTAATTTTTGGAGGGGAGGAAATCCTTTTTTTTCTCTCTTAGAAACAAAAGATAGAAAGGGGTAAATTGCCGCTGCGATGGGGGTATACTCCTAGCTGCCACGTTAATAAGAAATTCCATGTGTGCTCTCCTTGTCTATATAGTTACCTTTACAATCACTACCAAAATTCTCAAGTTACCTCCCAAAATCTGAGAAATTCCGAGTCTCCAGCACTCAAAGTTTAGTATTCCTGATTGAGAAACCTCCTGTTCGATTGCGATTTTGGCCATGGAACCAGTTATAATAATTGCATTCTGTAAGACTTATGGTCGATGTGCGGAGAAGAACACTCCATGATTGTCTCCAACCACAACACTTGCTTTCGTGGGGGTAATGTCCAGTTTTATTCTACTTACACCGCAACATTTGTCGATAAATTGATATTTGTTTATTTCTCCCAAAATAACATAAACTAAACTCATTTATTTTATTATCTTTTCTCAATGGATGTTTTAACATTACTTATTAAGCATAAATAGGGACGTGTGCGATCGCATGTCACCTACTTCAAAAGTACTGGTTGCACCCACACTGAACAAATAACAACTAGTACAATAAAGATTTAAAATACAGGAGGCAAATGAATCAAAACTGATAGCCGACCCTACACCCACCTTCTTGTGGGGTGCGGAATTGTCAAAAATCTCTAGATTTGTTCTGCTAATCCAGAGAACTTACATCTTTGACCCCTTCTTATCTTTGATGTTGGCTCTGCTACTTGTTTGGATTACTAATCTTAAATGAAAAGTAAAAGAAAGAAAAATGAAAGTCAAGATCAAACAGGGTGTAAGTGTAACCTTATCAGGGTTCAACGAATGATGACTTTTACTGAATGCCCATTTAGTAATGGTATTTTAATGTTAGTTAATCATGGGTAGTTGAGTATGACCCATCAAATCTTGATTGGTTCTCAGGGTATCACACTTTTATCCCACTTTTGATCAACAAGAAATCTTTTCTTAGAAAAACAAGAAAACAAACCCTAGTCCAATACAAACATCACAACACTTGACTTATCTTGATTCATTCCGTTAGCCAGCAAGATTGTTATTCTCTTCTCATTTTGAAAAGAATAGACTAATGCCTTGGCTTTTGTAACAAACAAATGTACATTCATGCAATTAGCGTATAGGAATCAACAAAAAGTCGTCGATAAGAAGCATCGTCAAGGAAAGGAAACGATAAAATCTTGACTAGACATTCGACCAGAATTCGCCAATAGCAGCAGCATTTACAAACAACTTTCAATTGGCCAATTTAAATACTTTCATGCAAAAGATTCATTTTGCTGATGGTTCAACTTCATCATCAACATCCATTGATGTGTTGGTAAAGGTGAATTCGAGCTCTTCTTCATCTGATCTCCTTCTTTTGTTTCTAGTCCCGCCGAGGCCTTCGTCTAAGCGCCGGAAATCAATAGTACAGGCCATCGCTACAGAGGAAGAGATTCTTAGAGAAAAGAGGAAAGACGAAAAAAAAGAGGAGTGAAGGTTGGAGGAAGAGTTGAGGTTTATAGGAGGAGTTAGTGATTTAGGGTTCATTTTTATAAATGGGCCTGCCCGTTAGTTCTTGAACTTCGATTTGGGCAACACCTCAAATATCGAGTAAGCCCGAAATTGAATGGGTATATTAATTAAATACCCTTGGTTTTGACTCCCAACAAATATACCCTTATACAACAATAAATATACCCCTATCATTTAAAAACTTTCTCCATTAAAAAATAGATTAATTTAATACCCTCACTTATAATATTAATTTTCATTTAAAAACCTTCTCCTTTAACAAATTTCTTTCTCTATTACTCTACATCCACCACCACCACCACCACCACGACCACCGCCGCCACTAATATTCCACCACCACCACCATTGTTGATGCTGTCACCGCTGTTGCCGCCGCCATCAAAAATTCAGAACAAATAACTAGAAAATATTCCAGTTCAGTTGTATCAACAATGGAAGTTGACCCAAAAATTTGGAACTCAGGAACAATGTTTCCAGATTATAGTGTCAACAACCAAAGTTGATCCCTTTAAGTGGGATCAACAATTGAAGTTGATCCCATTACGTGGGATCAACAATGGAAGTTGATCCACAAAAAATGGGATCAACAGTTGGAGTTGACACCATGTATATGAGTCTGTTTCCTGTAAAAACCAATAAACCTGGAACATGCAAACTGACATATCCTTAAGAAACACAAGAATAACATTCATAAAAAATAAATCAGAATGTATGTCATTACAAACATAACAAGTACAAACTAGTATGAAACCTAAAAAAGATGCAAACAAAGTTGTAGCGAATCAACTTCAACACTTCAAGCCCTTTTGTGCTAGAGCAGTGAATCAAAAATCTTTGCAACAACCATCTTTCGCCTGCAACAACCAAAGTTTGACAAAAAAGAAGAAGAAGAAGACATATACGAATGAGTGAACTTGGCGTGAGTCGAACACGCATCATCTGACGTGGAGTCAGTCATGCTATCATTGCACCACAAATTCAACATTTGAAGAACTTTACAACTATAAAATCCAACACCACCACCACTACCATTAGTAGAATAACAATACACAAACACAAACCATCAAGAAATTAAACTATTTTTTTTTTTAACAAACATGATTTAAACTACAGCCATGACTATACTAATCCAAGGAAATTTTGTCAACAATAGGAGTCAGTAGTTGATCCCATAAAAAACGCTGTCAACAACAGTAGTTGATCCCATAAAAACTGAAGTCCAGAGATTTTTCGACCATGAAACAAAACATCAACGAAAAAACATCAAAATGATCCACCACCAACCTAAAAATCTAAAAAAATCTAACTGCATGCAAATTTTGTTGTTGTTGTAGCAAACATGATTTAAACTAAAAGCATGACTATACTAATCCAAGGAAATACTGTCAACAAATAGGAGTTGTTCCCATAAATGGGATCAACAACAGGAGTTGATTCCATAAATGGGATCAACAACTGTAGTTGATCCAAAAAAACTGAAGACAATTACTACCTTCACTGCAACTATACCTGCCACAATCACCACCACCACCACTACAACAACATCCAGTACCACCAGTACAACACCAAATAAACACAAATCACCTAAATCACCAAAGAACTTAAGCTAGATGAATTCATACCCTAAAGGAGATAACATACAATACAGAAGCTATGGTTAGTATCCATAAAAATGTAAGAGAAAATTAATTACCTGAATCGAAATTTCCCACGCTCTAATTGCAGCCATAAGAATTCACCACCACTGCCATCTCTCAACCACCACAACAAACAATCAAAAACACCACTATCTTTATCGCCAATTTCAACATTCCCATCGAAACCGACACAATTTCCATCATCAATTTCATTGTTTTGACCTCTTTCCGTCTTCATCACCACTAGTTATAATACCACCACCACCAACAGAAACTCAAGCAAATAGAAAGAAGATAATCAATTTTTATTCGTTTTGAATGATTAAATCTTCAGATCCAATAAATTTGTGGCGATTTTCATCTCTTCCTAAATTGATGCAAACAAATCTTTAAGAACTAACAATTATCATCGATATTAGGTTATTCAATCTAAATACAGTTGATATTCGAAAATGAATCTGATGTTTCTAATGCTTAAGATCCGATTGTAGAAGTTAGTTTCTCGTTGATTCATCGATATAAATAGGTTGTTTAGGATGTCGTGTGTTGCTGGTGGTGGTAGCGACAGTAGAGATGGTGGTGACGGTGCTGGTGGTGGTAGCGACGGTAGAGATGCTGCTGCTGGTGGTGGGAGCGATGAAGAAGAAGAAGAAGAAGAACGGGATATGAAGAATAATAATAAGAAGAAGAACGGGATAAGTTAAAACAATAGGTTGGAGGACAAATTTGGAAGAAATAAAAATATTAATGGACCCCTGATGGGCTTATGGATTGAGAGGAGTATATTTGTTGTGTCATAAGAGTATTTGTGAATCCCGTCAAAACAGAGGGCAATTATATAATTACCACAAATTGAATAGACTCTAGATGCATGCACCATGCGCCTGCCCAATACACCAATCAACAAAATATATAGTAGCCCATCATCGTATTCCCTTCGTTTCTGCAAAAGTGATAATACACTTTTGCAGAGACTGAGGTGGTATATCTTAAATTTGTAGTTCCTTTAAAAGCAATGTGTATCATCAAATGTGACTAATTTCAACTTCAAGATAGTAATAATCATAAAACTATGTCTGTTTATTACAGATAATGTTAGCTGTCATAATTGTTTATGTTATAATCTGTGTAGGATTACTGCACGTGTATGGCTTACATTCTTTCCTGTTATTTCATTTCTATGTCTCTCTGTATCTAATGTCCTTTACGGACATCTCTGTAGCTTAATTAAGAATTCTATTTACTAGTTTTGTCTGTGTTACTATAGTATCGTTCGGAAAAATCGATCCGATCTCGTTTTCTGCTGCTCGATTCTGATCTTCTTCTTCTATTTTCTTCATATAATCTTCTTATTCATTCAAATCTTCTAAGTTTGTTCTTTATAATCATCATACTTTCATATCTAGATCTACTTCAATTTCGAATTCTTGATCTTCTTGACCTATTCTTGAAATTATTTCTCATTATTAAGATTCACAGATTTAATCAATGGAAAATCCAACTTCTTTTTCGATCTATAAGTTTCCGATCAATCAATTAACAAGTATTGTTCAACTAAAACTCAAGGATGACAATTTCATCATTTGGAAATGATTAATTTACTAGTAATTCGAAAGTTCGAGATTATGATTTTTTTTGATGGTTCTCATGAGTGTCCTCCTCAATTTACAATGCGTGCAAATGCTAACAATAGTGTAGAAAATCCATTATATACAGATTGTATGGATGAAGATGCAACTATAACGATGTGGATAAATTCGACGATCTCTGATATGGGTGTACAACAATCACACCAAACAATTCGTTTGGCAATCTGAGAGGACTTACTCTAATATACTTTCTAGAGAATCAACTAGACAGTCAGACTCAATCTAGAGAAAAGTATATACAAGAGTTTAATATCTCTGTTTCACAATGTAATCAGCAAATCAAACAGATAGAAATCCGCGAGCCTGATTATTATGTGAAACAACTTAAACGGTACCAAAGACCAATGTTCAAGTGTCGATCATTTTAAATCAACAACCAAAGGTTGGATATTCTAATTGATTGATCTTAATGCACAACCTGTGATATTTCAATTATATAACAAAATATAATGCGGAAAAAAATAACACAGACACCAGAATTTTGTTAACGAGGAAACCGCAAATGCAGAAAAACCCCGAGACCTAGTCCAAATTGAACGCCACACTGTATTAAGCCGCTATAGACACTAGCCTACTACCAATTAACTTCGGACTGGACTGTAGTTGAACCCTAATCAATCTCACACTGATTCAAGGTACAGTTGCATTCCCTACGTCTCTGATCCCAGCAGGATACTACGCACTTGATTCCCTTAGCTGATCTCACTCACAACCAAGAATTGCCACGACCCAAAGTCGAAGACTTGATAAACAAATCTATCTCACATAGAAAAGTCTATAGATTGAATAAATTTGTCTCCCACAGAAATACCCGAGAGTTTTTGTTCCGTCTTTTGATAAATCAAAGTGAACAGGAACCAATTGATAAACCGGACTTATATTCCCAAAGAATAGCCTAGTATTATTAATCACCTCACAATAATCTAAATCTTATGATGGCGAAACTTGATATTGTGGAATCACAAATGATGAGACGAAGATATTTGTGATTACTTTTTATCTTGCCTATCGGAGACTAAATCTCGAGAAAATCCTAGAGAAGATAGTACTCAAACGATAAAATCGGGCAAGATCAGAACACGCAACTACAAAGAAAATAGTTGGGTCTGGCTTCACAATCCCAATGAAGTCTTTCAAGTCGTTAACCTACAGGGTCTCGATAGAAACCTAAGGTTAAAGAAGAATCGACTCTAGTTGATGCAACTAGTAACACACATGAGGTGTGAGGATTAGGTTTCCATGTTGCTAGAGTTCTCCTTTATATAGTTTTCAAATCAGGGTTTGCAATCCAAGTTACCTTGGTAACAAAGCATTCAATATTCACCGTTAGATGAAAAACCTGATTCAACCAAGCTAATATCTTTCAACCGTTAGATAGAAATTAGCTTGTTACACAAAAATGAAATGTACCCTCATTTAGGTTTATGTAACCGTACCCAAACGTGTACATTATGTTGGCTCACAAATAGTTAACCGAAGTTAGCCATATGATTACTCTCATATCAACCTTATTCATCTTAACCATAACTAGTTCAAATGACTCAAATGAAACTAGTTAAAGAGCCGTTCAATTGCTATATTCTCATAGAAGTATGCAAGAACACAATTGAAGAAAAATCGGCTTGATTCACTCGAATCAGTTCATGAACATTATAGCCAAGGTTTGCAAAGATTGCATTCCTTAATTTATAAATGTTTAAGTTCATATACAACCAATTTTAGAAAGTAACCAACTCAAGTATGCAAACGGGTACGCATACTTAAGTAGCCGGACCGAGTTTGGGTTACGCCAGTACGCATACGGGTGTGCATACCAATTCACACTCCAAACTCCAGCAGAAATTCACGGACGTGAGACTTCCGCCAGTATGCGTACGGGTACGCATACTTGCCAAGACATCCAACAACCGCCAGTACGCGTATGGGTACACATACTTCAGGTTCCCCGTTTTGGACTTACACATAAATGTGAGAACACACTATGTTTATATCCAAACATGGTTACATGATTCTAAGCTCATTATTTCAATCATTGAAACTTTCTTAGAGGATGACAATAGCCGTTTTTCACACACTATTAGCATCAAAGCAATTTTCAAGATATTGAAATAATCATAACGAAACATTCCAAGTCTACACCAAATTATTGTATCACACAAACCATGTAAGATGTTACTCGACAATTTTCACATGGTCATGTTCTGACATTCGTCAAGAATACAAGATGAACTTGGTCGAAGCGAAGGCTTGCCAACACATATTTCGAGAAATATGTAAGCGAGTTAAACTCAGCTCGAAATCTCAAATGTGTATAATAGAAAACTATACGCAATACGACTTATGTCTCAATATAGGAGATATAGTAGAAATAGACTTTTCCAAGTGATAAATGAGTTTCAGTCTCCACATACCTTTTGTCGATGAAGTTCCACAAGCTCCCCTTAGTAGTTCTTCGTCTTCAAATGATGAAAGCCGTGAAGTCTAATGCTCAACTACACAATCTATGTCCTAGTCCGAGATATCTATAAATAGGCTAGAAATCAAGACTTATAGTTTTGATCACTAACATTGACAAACATGCTCGAGATAGCAATGCATGCGAGTTCGACCGAGCAGTGCTCTAAGATGTCACCCACAACTAAGAGTTGCTTCAACCTGAATTGAAGACTTTGAACCAAATCTTCCTCCCACATATTAAGCCTATAATTGATTTCCTGATTTACGATCTTAATGGATGATCATATCAAACGATAGATCCAGATGATGGAAATCGATAACAACTTAGACAAAAGTCTGGCTATCCTTAAAATCCAAACTTATGCAACCCGAAGTGCGGCCTAGATTATTATTCACCTCACAAGTATAAAACTTACAGAATCAACAAAGTATGAGACAAAAAGACTTTGTTGATTACTATCTATCTTAATCATTGGAGCAAGCTCTACGAACAATCAAGATCAGAATACTCAAGTTATCAAGATAAAAGATAACTTGACGTGGTTTCACGAATCCCTGTGAAGTATTTATAGTCGCTAAACCCTAAAAGGGTTTCTGGAGAGGAAGACTCTAGATACAACTAGGACACACCAAAAAGTATTGTCGGGATTCAAAGATCCATGTTTCCAAGAGTTCCCCTTATATAGACTTTAAAGCGTAGGTTGTTTTAGGTTTTAGATAAGATAACTTTGGCACCAACCAAAGAATATCCACCGTTAGATGAAAGCTTTGAATCTTAATCACATATACAAGATATACACTATGGTTAGGTAAACCGTAACCGAACCGTGTATAAAGACTATGTTCAACATGGTTAGCCAAAACTAGCCGATTTGAACTTAAAAGCTTAATACTCATTTTCATCTTCACTAAGATATTAATATTGAGTCACAATCATGTGATCAATTGAGTCTAGTGTTAATTAAAGAAAAGATCAAATGAAAATTACTTCATAGAAATAATTTAATCGCAATTGAATCATGATCGACATAATTGTAAATGTGCAAGGTACAATTACTTGAACCGTTTGTGAATCGGCTAAGTCACAGTATGCGGACCTGTTTTCAAACTCATATGCAATTACCGAGTTCCAGAGTCAACAGAACATTTCAGTTCATAAACCGGTTTGCACACTTATGCAATTACCAAGTTTCGGACTCTACATAACTTTTCATTTCACGTACTGGTTTAAAAAATTTGACCCAACTCAAAGTCCCGGAGTCTACAGAACTTTTTAATTCATGTACCGGTTTGCAAACTCTTAGACCTTTGCCAGTTTCGGAGTTCACAGAACATTTAGCATGAGTACTGGTTTGGGTATTAAACTGGTTCTAGAACATAGAGATGTTTTGGTTCGCATACCAATTTGATTATTTTAACCCGGTTCCCTTACCACAGTTCCAAAATTGTTTGTATACGAATATACAAACCTATCCGGATCACGAAACAAACGGATTTTCCCATGATGTACATATGAATATGCATACCACACAAATATGAAAGTCGATATATAGCTAATCCGTTACGTGTACGAATACATATAATACGGCTTAAGACATATAACAGTTTTCTCAGTTTGTAAGACTGATAACACTGTCTTGTATTCCGAATATACTAGTTCTATATTTCTCTAAATCAATTCGAAACATAACAACAATGACACTTATCACTGTTCCAGGCTATTTTCGAATGATGAACTTGAATCATGATTTGGTTTCGAACAATAAATTGTTCTCCACCGAATTTGATCAAGTATAAACAAATGTTCATTAAGCTTAGTCATTATATTTTTAGAAATTCGTAAACTAAATGATTAGTTCTCGACTCGAATTTCTTGTCCATGCAAGCTTGTCTAATTAGTTACGCGACAATCGTCTCAAGATAGAAAAGTGAATATAATTTGAGAAATAGGTGGTTCAGTCATCACTTAACTTTTGTTAATGAAGTTCTCCAAAATCTTCGGTTGATCTTCGCCTTCAAACGGTATAACGCAAATGATGACTGGCTCATTTCCCAACTCCACTATCCTAGACTGGGACTTAACTAATTGTAGACTAGAAATCAAGATATAGTTTTGAAAACTAAATTTGACAACAAGCTTGATATAGCAACACTTGTGAGTTCGACCGAGCAATGCTCTAACACCTTCTAATCCAAAAGAGTATTGACCAATAGTTGGTTCACTACAATACTTAACTTGGACAAGACCTGAGCTTTATTTTTGCTGTAAATCAGATATGCCAATTCATGCAAGCACTTACTTCAGTTCATCTCAATATTGCTAAAAGAGTGCTAAGATATGTAAAAGGTACTCTTAACCATGGTCTGTTATTCACAAAAGGTTTCACTGCCCGTCAAGGATACTCTGATGTAGATTGGGCAGGAAATCCTGATGACAGAAGATCTACAAGTGGTTATTGTATATTTTTTGGTGAAAATCCAATTAGCTGGTTAGCTACAAAGCAAGCAACTATATCCATATCCAGCACAGGAGCAGAATATAGGTCCTTAGCCTCTACTGCAGATGAAGTTGTTTGGTTGTGTCACTTATTGAAAGACTTGCATATTATCTTACCTAATTCACCAACCATTGCCTGTGACAACAAAATCTCAATAACTTTAGCTTCAAATCCATTTTTTCATAGCAGGATGAAGCATATGGCTCTGGATTTTCACTTTATACGAGAGTTGGTTCAGTTAAATACAATGCAGGTTTTATATCTTTCAGCTCTGCAACAAGCTGCTGATATTTTTACAAAGGGTTTAGATGCACCTAGGTTTGAATTTCTTAAGTCTAGACTGAAGGTTTTAACGCCCCTTCATTTTGCTGGAGGGTAGTATAATCATAAAACTTTGTCTGTTTATTACAGCTAATGTTAGCTGTCATAACTGTTTCTGTTATAGTCTATGTAGGATTACTACACGTGTATGGCTTACTTTCTTTCCTGTTATTTCCTCTTTGTATCTCTCTGTATTTAATGTCATGTACGGACATCTCTGTATCTTAATAAATAATTTTATTTCCTAGCTTTGTATGTGTTACTACAAGACATTTAGTTACTCCCTCACATTAGATGAAGGTCCAATGTACAAAAATGAAGTATGTGTTGTTTTTTTGTTTTGCAGCAGAAGCAAGGGAAGCTTAATATTGTATCGAATGACCTCACAACTTGCCGTTAGGATTAGTTTCTTGTTGAATTAAAACATTGGGGCACATGGTTTTTGAGCTTATGGTAACAAATACACTTCTTTGTATACTGAGAATTTGATAAGTTCATATGAGACCAAAGGAGAAAAGCACTATCAATCCAAAACTTGGCCACACTTTTGTATCCATACGATCATATACTAGTAGATAAGTATCCAGAATAAAGAGTCCTTCTCCATATATGCAGGTCCAAAATTCAAAGATGCTTGACATACATTTACCACATTCATACTTAAATATTATGCTAGCAAACTAAGAATGTTACTACCAAAATAAAATGCTTATATAGTATGAACAAGCTAAGTCCAGCTCTTGAGCCCACTGTAATGCAGTAACCAAGCCTACAACTTCAGCCGACACATAGGTTGGTTTCTTTCACGGTAGTTGTTCTAGCTCCAATGAGTTCACTTGCAAATTTATACGTTATAGCTCCTGTGCCAGTATCTTGATTTTCATATTGAAAGGACGAATTAACAAAGATTAGTAATATCTAAGTAGTAATATTTTGTTAGGCTTGTCAGATATATCTATTACTCCACATTCCAAAAATTTAATAAAACTAAATAATTATTGTTGTTGAAGTTGTTCCAAGCCACGTTCTCTCTAGATGTAGCTTTGTATAGGCCATAAATAAGCTTTAGGTTAACATCATAATATATGTTTAGCTACTTAATCAATAGCTAATCATACAAAAGCTTAAATAATTGTTGTTGTTATCATCATATAAATATATTTGCACTGACTTCAATCTTCTCTATTCTACAATATACATTTATCTAATCATACACACTACACCATTTTTTGATATTAGCAACTAAAATTCGTAACGGCCCAACAACCGTTATAAAATTTCCGTCGTAACAGCTTGGGGCCTTTACGAAACTTTTCGTTAGTTGTAACAGCTGTAACCCGTTACGAATTGTAACATGCAACATTTTCAGCTGTGCCATTCACATGCTTGGTAAAGCTAGGGTGGTCACACTTGGATGGCTACTTCCACCCAAGCTCCCTAAAACTACAGGATATTTCTTCCCAATTATTTTTTTATTTAACTTTAAGTTATCACTCGAATGAATCTCATTTTCATTTCTTTTTTCTTCTGTCAACTCTCTAGATGAAGAAGAGAAACTTCTTTGT
Organism: Papaver atlanticum; assembly: GCA_023531105.1. Classification (NCBI taxonomy): domain Eukaryota; kingdom Viridiplantae; phylum Streptophyta; class Magnoliopsida; order Ranunculales; family Papaveraceae; genus Papaver; species Papaver atlanticum. The sequence goes on along the minus strand of JAJJMB010002020.1, from coordinate 18,827,713 downwards.
CTTCTTGTTTCTTCCGTCGATCTCTCGATCAAACATCTTTATCTCCTCTTTTCTCTTCTAATGATTTTTATTAACATTTGCTTGTCCTGTGCAAAGAGAGACAAAGAAAGTAGAAATTAGGGTTTCAATATATTGATGGATTTCAGAAAAATTAGGATTTCAGTAGATAGATGGATTTCGGTGAAAAGGGTATTGGTTCCTCTTCACTTCAAGATATTGATTTAAGTATTAATTGTAAATAACTTTTATCTTTCTTCCAAGGCTAGAAATTCGATCTATAGTTTTTTTTTTTTTTGAATCTTAATCTTCTTTTTCTCTTCAAATTTGAATATTATTACTTGGATGTCCATCTTTTTTTTTTGTTCATCTGAATCTATGTCTTAAGTAATGGTATTGAAAATTTTGATCTATGTGGAAACCTAAGGAAGGATAAAAATGACATTTCATTCTTCTTAGGTTTGATGTATCTTTTCCATACGTGAACTTTCATGTTCCGAAACCTTGCATGGTAAATATCTTTTACTTCAAGACTAATATATCTTTCACAAGAAGACTTGCTTGTTAAGCATTATATTTGTGTTTCACAAATCCATTTTATTCTCACGAATTATGGAGACTCCAAGCACAACATCTTCTCGTGGAATCTATGCTCCAATGGTTGTTGATATTCATCCAACTAAAAAGGAACAGAGATGTCCTATCCTTTTTACTCATCTCTTAAGATGAACATGAAGAATATGAAGAAACCTAGAGCGGATCGTTCCAATCAGACAAGGTTTGAAACTCTTCTTGAAGAACTTAAGAAAACCAAGAAGGAGGTGCAGGGACGGAAGAAGATTCTACGAAAATTTCTTAAACTACAAGAAGCACTTGTCAATCAATAACCTATCGGGTTTGCTGGAACTAACTCTTTCATTCCATAGCCGTATGTTCCTATGCCCGCGTTGATAAGAAGTTTGGAGATGATAAAGAATTTTTCAAAGATTTTAAATACTAGGAAACTTCTTGTGAAAATTTATTATTGCTTTGAGAAGGATAACTAGGTTTGGTATAGCAAATATTGTGATTACTGGTAGGCTTAGAAACCTACAATTATAAACCGCAAGCACACAGTGTCTACAATGTAAAACAGGGCAAATACGGGTCGATCCTACGGGGAGTTGGAACTATGTGATGCTAAACTTCTAAGTTCTACTTTTACTAATTTAAATACGATGTTTGTCGATACGACGAGATGCTTGATGATTATACTAAAGAAATAAGATTACAAAGCAATAGAAGATAAACTAGGGCTTCGATTCCACCTCCTAAACGCATAGAAATCCATAACTTTGATATGTTTTTCTACTTTTAATCAAGGAGTTGTAGAGATTCTAGCCTCAAGCACCCTTGAAGATGTGATAAATCACTAACAAATATGAATGAATTAATATCAGCTCATATGCCAATCACAGATTGAACTAAAATCGTTTTACATAGGCTTGAATATTGACAAAGAATTAATCTAACTACCTAGGATGCTTGACATTCAAGGTGAAAGAAATTTGTTAAAATTCAGAAATTAAGACATGTTTATCAATAAAATTCCATGAAGAAGAACAAGCAAAATCAAACAAGAGAACTTCTAATTATTAAGGGGTTTCATCTCTGCCCTAGCAGAGATTTTTAGAACATAACAAACATTCAAATAAACCCTAGACCAACACTACAACTTGCACCGGCTACTCCGGGCTTTCTTTCAAAATACACCTGCAACCATATTTATACAAGTTTCCCCAAAATCCAAATCCCCATAATCAACAATTATACAATATAAAATTTAGGGATTTGATGTCTCTAAACTCACCACTAAAGCAGACTTCAAAATATACATCTCACAACGTATTCTGATTTATCTCCATGCCTCTTCAAATCATATTTCCAACGGTAACTTGATGTGAAATTGTACTCTAATTGAAGAGAAAGCTAGAAAAATAGGAGTAGAGAGGGATGGGGTTGACAGAGATAGGGTTGTCTCTGGTTTCAGTTGACAAATAAGGTGTTTTCGGGTGGTGTGAGGGAGAAAGGAAAGTAATCCAATTTGATTCTGACCTTGGAAATGTCGATGGTAAAGTTCCATAAGGCATGTTTGGTTGCTTACTTTAGATTTATGACTTCTGTTTGGGTAAATAGAGATCGGGCTTGCATTTTCTTTCTAAGGCTTGCATTTTCTTTCTAAACCGTGAGTGTGAATTGAGCTTGTATTTTGGCCCATGAATTATATAACGCAACCCACACCTCATTTTCCTTCCACTTCTTAGCCACCTTTCCCAAATCCACTTTCCATGATGTCTCTGCAAATTATTTATCACCAGCTCACTTTATGGACCTCCCTATATTTATCAATCCTACAAAATGAAGACAAAACATCAATATTTACTACACAAAAAGATTATTGATACCTCGAGACGCAAAATACATAATTTGACTTAAAATGGGACATTAAGGCACTTGAGATGTGATAAAAGACAACAAAATGACCTAGACTTATGCATTATTAGACACCGATCAATTACACAAGCTATTTCCAACGTTTTTCATCTTGCATGTTTTTAGATTTATCTTTTTAAATTCTAGAGTTTTTAGAAGATGAACTTGCAGTATGTAATCATTATAGGTTTAATATATTGCAAAGTCTTATGAAATATATGTGTCCTTTACTTTTTGTAAATTGAACTGATATCTCATATAAATCTATTATGTTTTTTTTTATAAACAAAAAATTGAATAAACTCTTTGAGAATTTTATCACTGTATCAATCTACTTGTGATCACACTTTTGTGTTATTACTGCATGATAAACTCCGTAAATTTTTCTTATGATTGAGTCACATCGATTAAAATTATCTTTTTGTTCGTAACTGGCGTTGAGATTAATTTAAGTCGATGTTCAGGATACAAATCCATATGATTTGTTAATGTCCGACAAAATCCTTTCTTTTTTCAAAGTAAGGGCATTCATGTTGTTCTCTTGGGAATGACATCAAATGGGGGAGAGTTCTTAAATGAACTGGTGCTTAATCGCTTTATCTTTGTGGGGTGTGTGGTTGTGGAATTTATAGGGGATGCTTGTATCTTAAATCTCGTTGATGAGTGCTACGTATTTTCTTACTAATTAAGGAGGAGTTACATATTAATTATTTTATTATGTATTATCTCTAACTTCTTTAAATCTTGAAATATCTTTTAGTTGAATTCATTACGATCCCATGATTTTCGTACCTTTGCCAATTTTTATTGACAAAAAGGGGAGAATTAATTAGTAGTTTCGCACTACATACATATGGTTTACGGATCATTATATAGGTGGGGTGAATCAATAATCTATAGGTTTCACCTATTATGCAAAAGATGTAAGTATTTATTAAGGGGGAGAAACATATCATCGTAGTATTACTTCAAAGTTGTTATATAATTGAACTTTGGAGAAGATAATAATAATATGTTTCTGTATAACGACGATTGAGAATATTTATTTTCAAAAGTTGTTATATGGATACGGATCTTTAACAAAAACGAGGCGGAGTTGAACACGTTCAGAATCATTGCAACTTGAAGTAACGAAGAATTGAAGGAGCTGAAGAAACCAAGGAAATCAATCATGATGGATTCGAGGAGTTTTCAAAGCTTTATTTTTATCCATATGTATTGATAGTTTTTTCACTAAAATTTTCCAAAGTAGGAGATTGTTAGAGCATTGCTCGGTTGAACTCACAAGTGTTGCTATCTCAAGTTTGTTGTCAGATTTAGTTGTCAAAACAATATTTTGATTTATAGTCTACAATTAGTTAAGTCTCGGATTAGGATAAAAGATGTAGTTGAGAAACGGACATCATGGTAGTCATCATTGCGTTCTATCGTTTGAAGGCGAAGATCAACTGAATATTTGGAGAACTTCTTCAATAAAAGGTATGGGTCCGTTTGGGACGAATGGAGTTTGCATTCTAGGGAGTTCCAACTACCTGGAATTCAAACTACCTAGAAAATGAATTTCATCCTTTTAAATTTTTGTGTTTGGCATGTTTACGAATGAAATTGATTATATTTCTATTTTTGAGTATCTATTTTTTAAAATTTGATGTTATAGTAAGTTTATTTCGAAAATCGTTGAGATTTTTTTTTAAAATTATCTTTTATTAATTTTAGGTAATTAAAACTCTGGTGTGTAATTATTTTTATGATTGGTAAATTATGCAATTTTTATAAAAAAAAAGGTAATTAATAAAATAAATTTTAATTATTAAAAATATTTTTTATTTTAATAAAAATAAAATAATATTATTTACCAAAAACTATATAAAATACTATTAAATTAAAGTAATGCTTCAAAAAATCAAAATAATATTAAAGTAATTTAATATTTTATAATTAATTTAATATTCTTAATTGGATAATGTCAATGAAAATACATATTTTGTATTATTGACACAAGTATTTATTAGTAAAAACTTATTTTTTATTTTTAAATATGAATTAAAAATAAATTTAAAAATAAGTTTTATAATAAAATATTCAAATAATAATATTTGTATATTTGATTTTAAGTAAGTATAAAATTAAATAATAATTAATAATATTATATAATATAATTACTTATTTAAAATTAAATAAGTAATTATAAAGGATTTTTACTTGATATATTAATATAGAATAATATTTTAAATAATTATTAATTAATACTATTTATATTTATTAATTAAAAATATTACTTTTCCTTTTAAATATGAGACAAAATATAATTTATATATTTAATTATATTTTAAGTAAATACAATTTTAATGAAAACTGATAATATATAATACTTTTTAATTATAATACAAGAAATATATTAGTAATAATAATGTTAATTTTATTTAAAATTATATTTTTAAGGTAATACTAGAAAATAAAAATATATTAATTATAAAAATAATTTAATTGTACAAAATCAAAGATTGTTGAAATTAAAAAAATAAAAACAAAAAATAAAACCAAACGTCAATATGGTCAACGGATGGAGTTGAAAGGGTGGAGTTTGAAATTCCATTGGGGAGGTGTTATTTGATTTTCCACCCTATAATGGAGTTTTAACTACCTAGAATTGGAACTCACTCCATGCCAAACAATCTATAATTTGAACTCCACCCTTGACTCCATCCGTTGACTTAACTCCCCCCTCAATTCCATCCGTGCCAAACGCACCGTGAAGACTGAACCACCTATATCTCAAGTTATATTCATCTTTCTATCTATGAGACGATGTCGTATAACGAATTAGACTATCGTAAGCATATCAAGAATTTCGAGTCAAGTTTATCTTAGTAATTAGTTCTCGAAATATATGACTAAGCTTAATGAAGATTTTTTCATACTTGAAGAATTTCGGTTAAGGACAATTTATTGTTCATAATCTAAATGATGATTCAAGATTATCATTCGAAAATAGCCTGGAACAGTGATATGTGTCATTGATGTTATTTGGGAATGTTTCGAATCAATTTAGAGAGAAATATAGAACTATTATTATCCTCGGATACAAGACAGTATGCATACTAGTCCTACAAACTGGGAGAACTGTTATAGGTCCGGAACCGTAGTACATGTACCTAATACACGTACCGGAGTAGCTATATGTCGATAGCAACTTTTTGGTATGCATACCTTGAAAAGTCTGTGAACTCGTGAACCTGGAACGGTACGCAAACCAGTACGTGTACTGAAAAAGATTTGTTGGTTTTAGAACCGGTGTGGTATCCATACCCGGTACACATATCGGAAAAGTTTTGTATGTTCCGGAACATTAATTTGTCTTAAGGGTACACATGCCTGGTATACGTACCTGATAGACACATTTTTGTATCTGAATTGTCCTCAATGCCTGTATCGTTAGTGCTCGATTTTTGTATTAATTATGGTGTTTTTATTTGTGTATAGGTGTTTTTGGAGAAATAAACTCTTATGGAAAAAAGTTGCTCGAAAAGTGGTTTATGGACCCCCTTAGAAAATTACTAAAGGCACCTCGGAGGAGTGTTAAAGGCTCCCCAGAAATGTGTCGGAAACGCCCCCAAAAAAGTGTAAAAGGCACCCGGAAAATATATTAAAGGCACCCTCACTTCGGATAAGGACACCCAAGGCACCCCAGCTGTTAAAGGCGCCCTTGTTTTGGATCGGGGCACTTCATCCTCTTTATTTCAAATTATGGAATTTGGCGGGAAATTTTGTTCTTCACCAGTAGAGATTAGGGTTCGGATTTTGGAGGAGATTTAAGGAGACTTAATGGATGAAATTGTATGGGAAGACTTGATTTAGCTTAACAGGCGTGGTAGGGTCGTTGTAATCAATCCAGTTTGGCTGGTTAGTCGTGTGGAAGAAAAACAGGGAGCTTTGAAAACCCGAGACTGTTGTTTTGGATTTGGAAGTTGTCTAGGGAGATTCAATCACTACAATCTGTTGTATTGGGCCTATTACACTAACACAGGACTGGTAAGTCCATCAGAGTCGAAGAAGTTGGGCTATAATCACGGTGGGAAGAAAACATGGGAGTTTGTGTCCGGAGGAGATAATCACGGGATTATAGCGAGTTTAGATGAGTGCATGACGTGTTTGGATAGAGTTTGGTTGTTGCAGAAGCGTGAAGGAGTTAAACATGGATATTATGCACGCAATTGATAGCTGCAGATGCGTGATAGAAAAAAAAAGGAAAGAAAAATATTCCGAGTAATTGGAGAAGATTGTGGAGTTATGGTCGAGATTTTGTGGTTGTTGTGGATATAAAAAGGAGTATAGAGATCATAGAAGGGGTACGTAGAAATAGTTGGGAGAAGAATAATGCGATAATCAGAGCTGCAGAGAATACTTTTCTGCTGCTGTTTAAGGAGGAAGAACACGAAGAACAAGTGACGCTGAAGACAGTTGTTGAGGGGTGATTTTGATTTTTGGTTCTACAAGTCCTAGCCACAACACACCCAATTCTCAAGAGGAGAGAGAGAGAAAGAGAGAAAAAAGGACCCCCTTTTATTGTACTATATGCCTCCTTATATAGACTTTTCAAAAGCCTCTCTTTTTATGATATCATGCCACATGTCCTAAACCTCCTTAATTACTACTAATGTCATTCCTTCTCTAATATAACCTCATTCTTTCCTATCAATTCCTCCCTTGTCCTTTCCATCTTATGGATACTTTCTTAGTGGACTTGGGCTTTAGTCCCCAAGTCCCCATGTTTCATGTTGGGTTTACCTCCCTTTTGGCGGCGCACTAGCCCTGCTAAGGGGTAATATTTTTCATGTATCAACATTAGTCCCCTGACTATCGGGTTAATTATCAAATAACCCGATAGTCATATTACATTCCATTCTAGTTCCCCTTGTGCTGTCTTCTCGAGTCGAGTCCCCAGCCTGCAAGTTTGAGGAATTTATGAAATGAGAATAGTTTTTTCCAAGAAATTTTCATCATGCGCGTGGGTGTTCGGATAGGCATTTTCCAATAATTTTTGCATGAAATGACTGAACATTTTCTTAGACCTTTGGATTGTATTACCAACACAATTTGAGGGTCTCAGTGCGAGAGTGATGAAGACATGGCATAGACTTAACTTAGCCCCACTCTTTTCTTTTCTTTTCTCTTCTCTAACTGTTCCGCGTGGTTGGGGATGTCTTTAGCTTCTATCCCCGTCTTACCTTCGAGACGAACAGGCACGCCTGTAGGTGTTAAGAGAGGAAGTGGGTATGTTATGGACCCCCACTGATTCGTCATGATAAAGCGCGTAAGGAATATGATGAACATGAAGACACTTTTTCATTCACGCGTGGGCACAAGCTAAATACGATTATACAGGATATCCACAAGTTGGTAGCGCGTATCGTGCCTCGATGAGGGGGAATAGGGCGTGTGGTTAAACGCGCCTATTCCCACTTTTTTTGTGTGGAGAATGGGCTAGGGTGTGCCTATTCCCACCTTTTTTGTAGAGGATAGGCTAGGGTGTGCCTGTTTTCTTCGTGATTATGTCTGGGTAGGCAAAACGCGCCTTCGAGGGGTGAACCCCTTGTAATGGAGGCAAGTCCATATGCTTCGCCCCTCCTTTTTCTTTCCTTTTCCAAGGTAGGAAAATGTGCTCCCCTATTTTCTGTAGCCGATCAGATACGCAGAACAGCCCGTCGCCTTTTTCGTACAACTATAGCCGATCGGTTGCGCGGAGCAACCCGTCGCCTTTTTTGTAAATATGTGGCCGATCGGATGAGTATACCAACCCGTCGTCTTTTTGTAAATCTGTGGCCGATCGGATGAGCGGAGCAACCCGTCGCCTTTTTGTATATTTGTGGCCGATCGGATGAGCATATCAACCCGTCGCCTTTTTGTATATCTGTGGCCGATCGGATGGGCATATCAACCCGTTGCCTTTTCGTATATCTGTTGACGATTGGATGAGCATGCCAACCCGTCGCCTTTTTGTATATTTGTGGCCGATCGGATGAGCATGTCGACCCGTTTCCTTTTTGTATATCTGTGGCCGATCGGATAAGCATGTCGACCCGTCCCCTTTTTGTATATCTTTGAACGATCGGATGAGCATATCAACCCGTCGCCTTTTTGTAAATCTGTAATGCTGGCTCGATCGGAATTCGCGGCTTTTAGCATAATCGTCAGCCAACCGGGTGCCTTTGGCATTCCCGTAACCTTTCGTATAATCGTCAGCCGACCGGGTGCCTTTGGCATTCCCGTGGCCTTTTGTATAATCGTCAGCCGACCGGGCGCCTTTGGCATTCCCGTAGCCTTTTGTAGATTTGTCAGCTAAGTGGGCGCCTTTGGCATTCCCGTAGCCTGTTGTAAATTTGTCAGCTTATTGAGCGCCTTTGGCATTCCCGTAGCCTTTTGTAAATTTGTCAGCTGATTGGGCTCCTTTGGCATTCCCACAGCCTTTTGCAGATTTTTCAGCCGACCGGGCGCCTTTGGCATTCCCGTAGCCTTTTGTAAATTCGTATTTGTTCAAGCGGCCTCTATGGACCTTTGCTAGCATGGTGCCCGGAGCATGTTACTAGATTTTTTGTTGCATAGCCGATCATGATATTCAAGACAAAATGATATTGATGCTTAAAGTTAATATGGTGGTAAACCTACACATGTGACTAGATGACATACATATTTCATGAAGTGCAAATATTCATACTCAAGAAAGATTTAATTTAGATGCTAGATACTTTTTCAATTGTACGTACATACAAAAGGCAAAGAGGAAGATATCATAAAGCAACATGTGAAGTCCATAAACATAAAAGATATTTTACAATTTACACAATACGGATTATTAACATGAGAACATGTGAAGTCCATAAACATAAAAGATATTTTACAATTTACACAATACGGATTATTAACATGAGAAAACAGGCATGTACGTTAGATGATACATGTGCGTCCCATGGGAGTCAAATATCAACACACAAATAGGCGCTATCTTAGGGACTTCTTGCCTTAATATACTAAATTCATGGGATGGACGCGTGAACCCATACTGGCATTGTCAATCATTTGTAACAAAAATTTAAGCACATCGAAATAGCAGATACGTTAAGATGTACACATCCATTCAAGGAGAGCTAGGTGACATTATTCTAGCTTCATCCTATTCAAACAACAAGCAATTGGATTGTTTTGGCAAGCACACTTTCTATAATGTGTTAAACTCAGTAGTATTCAAATAAATTTACACATCTGATTTTAGTACTTTTCAGGCAGATATATGGTAAAGATGTATGTTCAAGCATATGCACATGGGTGAACAAAATCTAGTTTAGTAAGTATAAGTCAAACAGTGTACGTATGCACGATAACTACCAGTGGGCAATGGAGAGCGAGTGAGTTCAAGCATGTAAACTAATCATGCATTACGGACTCTTACATCAACTGACATCAAACAAACTTCATGCAAGCGGCAATGTATACCATGGTTATTATGTCATAGGAGGAAATCATGATAACTAGATCCGAGTTTAGGTACCTGGTTCTGGATGATGCCACGGCTGCGTTACTGGTATTGTACCGACCTTGTGGTTTCCCCCGACGGTACTGATCTTCGCGCTTGCAAGAAGATTGACGACCAGGCATTTGTACTAAACTGCTGCTGCATTATACGCATTTCCCTGACCTCACAACTTCTGCCAACTGTTGAGCTTGTCTGTTGTACCACCTTTCCCTGAGAAGCTTCATCTTAGGCGTTACGTGCTTGAGAGCTCTCCGTCTTCGTTAGAATAAACCAAAACCCTACTCGGCATGTGAGCTTCTATTTCTTACAGTCGGACTGGCAGTATTTCGGAGATGGGAAGCGCTGGTGGTGCAGTCACAAGTTGAGCTGCTTCTATATATGCATAATGAAACAACCATTGCTCCTGGATGTATATGTTGTAAGGCGCCGTTCCCATTTGATCTTCAACTTCGTCGTGGAAGCTTTCGTGCTACTATAGCATTTGTGCGAGGATGGTGTTGAGGGTCTGTTAGGGAAGCCGCTGGCTTGATCACACGTCTAATGGACCGGTTTTCTCCTTTAGTTCCTTCTCTCTTTTCTAAGACTGCTCTAGCATGACTGATTGTTACAGCTCTAAATGATCACAAGTTCGAAAATCCTGGCTGAAACCCTTTCCTTCTCTCATTATAAGGCTGCAGGTTTCTTCCTCATCGATCGATGTGCAATTCAGCAGACCTTCGGAACCAATTCTCTCAATCGTTCAAGCTCAGGTAATAAGAGAAGCTCGGATGAAAACTAAAAGGAAGTCAAACTCAAGGCCTTATTAATTCTTTGCAATTTTAGTATAACCAAAGCAATTTTCGAATAAATTAAAACCGTCAAATTCCTCTTAACAGGAAGAAAACACAAAACAGGATCAAACCATAAACTGATAACCTTCAACTGCATCATATCATAACTAAAACAAATGATCTGATCATATCGAAGTGGGTTAGAATGAACATGTAATGGTAAATCTAGGCTTTGGTTTCGAATCAAATTAGTAAATCGAAGGAAATCTTGGGTTTGATTTTATGAAAACCCTAAGATGTTTTACCAAACCCTATTTCGAAATCAATCACTTAGTGATTGCAGTGAATGATAACAGGTAGATTAAGTTTTCTTTTTAATGTCAATTGGGTATTTAGATCTCAAAATCCCAAACTGATTTTCCAATTTTCAAATTCAATTTTAAATTAGTGAACAATTGTGATCAAATCAAGAGGTTAAGAAGAAATGGACTTATTTTCGTTGGATTTTGTGATGAAAATGCCCGCCGTTAGTCCCCAAGTTCTCCATGGATAGTGATTTCGCTGTTGAGAGTTGAGAAAAACTATGGTTATCCTTTGGATTATCCGTAGGATGACGACTTTGGTATAGTTGAGGGTGAGGATAAAGCGTCGCTGGTGTTGTCGGAGAAGAGAGACGTGGAACTGAGGTAGGACGTGTAAGCAGTAGGCGCGGAGATGGGATGAGACGAGGGAAAGCGCTGGTGTGGTTGATTGGTGCGGTGAGAAGAGACGCAGAGGGTTTGGGTGTCAGGGTAAGACGCGGGGAAGATGTATACGAAAAATGTGAGCGCGTGAGTGGGGTATACTGACCAGAGCGGAGAAGACGTTGTAAGAAAAAGAGACGCGGGATGTTATGGAATTGGATGGCTGGGCTAGAGACGAGCCTCCGGGTGTGGTCGCCAAATGTTGAGGGGTGATTTTGATTTTTGGTTCTACTAGTCCTAGCCACAACACACCCAATTCTCAAGAGGAGAGAGAGAGAAAGAGAGAAAAAAGGACCCCCTTCTATTGTACTATATGTCTCCTTATATAGACTTTTCAAAAGCCCCTCTTTTTATGATATCATGCCACATATCCTAAACCTCCTTAATTACTACTAATGTCATTCATTCTCTAATACAACCTCATTCTTTCCTATTAATTCCTCCATTGTCCTTTCCATCTTATGGATACTTTCGTAGTGGACTTGGGCTTTAGTCCTCAAGTCCCCATGTTTCATGTTTGGTTTACCTCCCTTTTGGGGGCACACTAGCCCGGCTAAGGGGTAATATTTTTCATATATCAACAACAGTCGTTAAGCTACAATTCCAGCGACAGATCATTTATATCGTTCTTTGTAACAACTATGTTTGTAACAAATATAAGTGTTACAAACCCGGTTTATCATTTTTTTCTCCCATTTCTTTATTTGTGAACACTTTTTGAGCAATGAATTCATATTTTGAGCGTGTTTCCATCATGATGAGCTAAACCCAATCCCTAGGGTGATGGAGGAATCCATTCTCTTAAGAATTATGTGGTAATCTTTATTAATAAATTTATGCAATATTTTTATATGATTAATTGCATTGATAAAATAAATAAATTAAACGATTTTTATTGATCAAATATGTTTTCTCTTTATGATGCATGCTTAGTTTAAGACTATTGATGCGTTATACTTGCAACTAACATTTGATATTTTGGAAATCTGATTTTGGCATTAATTTGGAATCGAGTTAATTGTTTAAATTGCATGATATAAGTAAATTTTGAATCACATAAGTATTGACAAATGGTGGAATCCTAGCCCAAGTTTCTCCATAATATTCACATCACTTTTTATTTCGAGTTTACTATATTTTTAGTTTTATAATTAGGTCTAAAATTTAGTTTCACAAGTCTTCAACGAACCATCTTACGACAACACTATTGAAATTATATCAATACCATGACAAATAAGTTCACGAACAAGGTTTAAGTATATGTACTTGCCCTTTCAAATAATTTCAGATGCAAATAAAATTACTTATGTGAGATAACTAGCATTTGAACAATCTCTAAAAACACTATAAACATATTTGATCACATGATTGTAATTCAAGATTAAAGTCTTAAGTGGTTTATGAAAATGCTCAAGCTTATAGTTCAGTTGGCTAGTCTCGGCTAACCAATCATGAACGTTGTATTTGTACACGGTTCGGTTACGGTTCATCCTAATCCCAGTGTATATCTTGATATGTCAATCACATTCCAAAAATTCTTCTAACGGTGGATATTGATTGCTTGGTTCCAAAGCTATCTTAGCTTAAACCTAAAGCAACAAATGCTTTGAAAGTCTATAAAAGGGGAACCTCAAGCAACTAGGATCTTTGAATCCCGACACTACTTTTTGTGTGTCTTAGTTGTAAACTAAAGTCGTCATATTCCTAAAAACCTTTTAGGGTTTAGCAACTACAAATACTTTACCGGTATTCGTGAAGCCAGTCCCAGCTATTTTTTTTTTATCTTGATAGCCCGAGTATCCTGATCTTGATCGATTGTTGAGCTTGATCCATTAATCAAAATAGATAGAAATCATCAAAGTTCTCTTCGTCTTAGATTTTGTTGATTCCACAAGTTTAATATTTGTGAGGTGAATAATAATCTAGGCTGCTCTTCGGGAAGCATAAGTCCGTATTTTGAGGTTAGCTAGACTTTTTCTATTGCTATCGATTTCCAGTCTCACCTTGATCTACGATCAAAAAGGAAATCACACATATATGCTTATTTGTGGGAGGAAGATTGGTTTAAAGTCTTCAATTGAGTTGAAGCAACTCTTAGGATGTAAAGGACGTCAACTAAAGGGATCATTTACGCGGATTCCTGTTGGGATTCAAGAGGCGTAAGGAGCGCGACTGTAACTGAATTATTGTGATGGTTTAATTCGGTCTCAACTACATTCCAGTCCAAAGTTAATTGGTAGTAGGATAGTTTTTGTAGCGGCTTAATACAGTTTGGTGTCTAGACTTGGACCCGGGGTTTTTCTGCATTTACAGTTTCCTCGTCAACAAAACTTGGGGTGTATGTGTTATTTCTTTTCCACATTATATTATTTATCTTTATAATTGAAACATCCCATGTTGTATGTAAATTCAATCAAGCAGATCCATCTTTGTTTGTTGGATACGACTTAAAACTTATCTAAAGTCGCTTGATTAAATACTAGAGTCAACTTCGTTTAGGTTAGACTAGAAAGTTTAGGAATGTTGAGACATAAAAGTATTACTCCGAATACTTGTATAATACTCTAGTAATGTGACATGGTCATAATTGTATAATCATAGTATTAGGGAATTAGACTTCGAAGTATAACACTTATCTTTTGAACTTCGTAAATATGACATAGACATAATCTTGTATATATTGTTATGATTATGTGAATGGGTTATGTTGAGGATTTCATCCTAGGAAACAATATTTTACATTCGTTTAAAGGAAGTACATTCATGAACTTGTTTCGTGAATCGAAATGGAAATCATTAGGCTTATTGGTCTGACTATTCATTGCAAATCTTTGGATGACCAATATGTGTGAGATGGTATAACCGATCTTAACTAATGTTATGTATCTTGGTATAACTAATCACAATGCCTGACTTATGATTTGGTATGACTGTTTTTTATTAATTGGTGTAACCGATCCTAAGTAATCACCATGTGTTGGTATGATCGATCCTGGTAATTGGTGTGACCGATTCTAGTAATTGGTGTGACCGATCACGAGTGTTGTGCAATTGATCCTTGTAATTGGTAACCGTTCCTGGTAACTGATATGACCGATCACAAGAAATATCATGTGTAGATAGAACCGATCCTTGTAACTGGTGTATACCGATCCTAGTGACTAGTGTGACCGATCACAAGTATTTCCATGTTAAGGTATAACCGATCCTATGATTGGTAGAACCTATTGAACCCATGTATGTGATTTGCTATTTGATCAATCATATAGTTGTCTTGGAATACATGTCAGCAAATTCTAAACTTGTTTGGAAGTGTGGTAAAACCGATTCCAAGAATGTAAATCCATGTAAATATGAAATAAGGATTTATAGTGAAAAGATGTCAATATACTTTGAACACGTATAGTAACTTTATCATTTATTGTTCAAAGATATTCCTTAGTACTCAAGGAGATCATGTGCCGAGATAAATTAAGAATCTTTTAATTAAGGTTTTTGGTTTTATATGCTTTAATTATCAGCAATTAAATGCATATCTCTAGAGAATTAAAATTAGTAATGTGCATTTAGTAATTGGAGATTTTCTATTGAGAGATTTCGGAAATATGGGACAAGCATTTATTGGAATTACGAAAACCGAATCTTGGCATTCATTGCATATCTTGAGAATATTTTTGGTTCTGGAAATTCCTTGATGTCCAAACATCCTAGGTCTATAAATACCTAAGTTTTCATTTCTAGCAAACTATCCTAAGAGCCAGGCAAACTTCATTTCTTGTTGTTTCTTGTGGAGCCGTCTAATCGGAGAGGAAAGTATCCTAATTACGTGAAATCTCTTACGACCGCTCGTTTAAAGACTTCTATGGGATCAAGAAGCTCTACGAGTACCATTGGTGGGAAACTAGATAATGCAGTGTTATTAGTTTTCGATTGATTTGATTGACAAACGGTTGTTGAAACTTTGATTGCACCTAGTTTGTTTATTCTTGAGAATTTTCTCTTCTGATATAAGATTCACTCAAACTAGATCGAAGTATCGACATGATATTTAGAAATGTTGTTAGATCTAAAGACATCTTTTGATAATCCATTGTTAACAGACTCCGTTCTGAGTGTGATTGATCACAAGAGATTCAAGTGGTGTTGTGCAAGTTATTGAAGATTAAAGAAGATTTGAAGACGAATAAGATTTCTTATTAGTTTTCATGTCTTGTTGTGTGCACAAACCTTTATCGGATAGGATCCAACTAGAATCATATATTTGATTGATTAGTTGCGTGAGATCGGCATCGCTTTATAGTTTCTATTTGAGATTTATACTGATCGATTGTGAATCTAGACTTGACTATTTCGATTGTTAAAGTTAGATTGATCTAGCCAAGCAAAGAAGTTTATTAGATTAAACAGAAGAGCCTTTGCATATGACTTAAGATATCATTATGTTGAAAAGAATCAATAGAGTTGTTATTACCAAACAGATTTGTTATTCCTTTGCTGTTTGGAATACGATCAGAAGGAATTGTACCAGTGCGTGACTCTTGAAGTCGGAAGCGTAGGGATACTGAGGAAACTAAGTGAACTATGGGTAGTTGCTTGGTCTCAAGTATACAAAGTTGGTTTAGATTTTGTTTAGCGGCTTAATTCTGAGAGTATTCAATTCTGGACTAGGTCCCGAGGTTTTTCTGTTTTTGCAGTTTCCTCGTTAACAAAATATTGTTGTGCCATTTACTTTATCTTTCCGCATTATAATTGTTTTATTATATTTAAAGTAAATTGCACTTTACGTTAACTCCGCATTACTTGATAGTGATCATATAGAGTTTGGTTAAGTCCGAACCTATTATCAAGTAATCACACTTTGATTGTCGTATCGTCTTGATCTTGTATACATAGTGAATCACACAAGTTATCTTGTTGTCGCATTGTCTCGATCTCGTATCCATAAACGATCACACAAAGTGTGAATACCGAAGTTGTTGTATTGTCTCGACTTTGTCCATAGACGATCACACTTGGTAAGAGGACTTATAGGTTGAAACAAAAATATTGTGGTGTATTTGGGTACCCTCATCTTTTCAGATAACAAAAACTTAAATAACGATTTTAGTAAATCTCAGATGATCTTTGGCCTCCTGGTATAATTTTTTTAGTAAACTTAAACCGCTTTTGAGCGGTTTTTCCTTGGTTTTTGTAACTTCGGTTGCTTTGCCTTTTCAAAAGAATATATTCCTGGATTAACTTATGATTGTGCTATTCCTCTTTTATTATTTTCATTTTTTTTAAATATTAGTTAATCCAGTCAAATTTACAATCTTATCAGCAGCTTCCAAATTTACACATAATGGTGTCAAAGATTCCAATGGTCAAGTTTGACATGCGACAATATCTCATAGATAGAAAGGTGAAAACTTTAGTAATAGGTGGTTCAGTCTTTACTTACCTTTTGTTGAAGAAATTCTCCAAAAGCTTCAGTTGATCTTCGTCTTCAAACGGTAGAACGCAGTGATGCATGGTACTCAACTATACACTTCTATCATAATCCGAGACTTGACTAAATGTAGACTAGAAATCAATATATAGTTTTAATCAACTAAATTTGACAACAAGATTGAGATAGACTTGTGAGTTCTACCGAGCAATGCTCTAACATAGGGCATCAAGATATAATAGATCCTAACTTATGTTTGGAGTCAAGGGAGAACCAATCCTAACCTATATTGGGAGTAAAGGTAGAACCGGTCCCAATAGGCAAAACCGATTTCATTAAGTCACGTACACTTTAGGATTTGTGTGATTTGGAAATTTGGTTTACAAAATAGGAAAGTTCAAGATGTAGACATAATGAGTAATTTGAACATGTGCCGAAATCTTATTTATTAATTTTTCAAAGATATTCCTTGATACTCAAGGTGAGATCCCAAATCGAAAAACCGAATTTTTTTGAGAATCTTTTTTAGATTTTCTAATAAATATGTTTTTGTTTTACGAGCGAACAAAACATATCTTTGAAAAGATATATTAGTTAAGTGCGAGCTCATATTAAGTTGTCCAAGAGAAATTTCTGTTGTACAGTTGGATATTAGTTGGAATTAGACAAAACCAAATTTAGGTGCTTTATTGCATATCTTGAGAATATTTTCGATTATGGAAATTTCTTGATGTCCAAACAACCTTGGTATATGAATAGTGAAGTTTGTTCTTCTTACAAACATATCCTGAGGCAGGCACTTCGTTTCGTAGTCACTGATGTAGCCAACTAATAGTATTACTTGTAATATTATCTTTGAGAAGAGAGTAACCTAATTAGGCGAAATCTTTTACGTCCGCTAGTTTTAAGACTTCTTTGGGATCAAGAAGCGTCTACTAGTACCGTTGGTAAGAAACTAGAATTGCATTATTATTTTAGCTTTCGATTTTATTGACTAACGGTTGTTAACTCATGATTGCACCTAGTTTGATTATTGTGAGACTTCTCTTCTGACATAAGGTCACTCAAACTAGATCAATAGATTAGCGGTAGTTTAAATATGATTTTAAATCTGATGTTGACTTGTGATCATCCATTGTTAACAAACTCTATTCTGTGCGTGATCGATCATAAGTCGGAATCAAGTTTGTTATAGTGAAGGTACATAAGACTATTGAAGATTTTAATACAAGAAGATTTTTCTTATTGGTCTCGTATCTTTGTGATTTGCTTCATGCACAAACTTTATCGGCTAGGATCTGACAACATCTGGTTTATCTTTTGATAAACTTGATATCGCTAGTCGTATTTAAATCTACAAGCTATCATTTGGTGGTACTCTTCAGTATCCGAATCTGGTAGTTCTGCTTGATTTGATCTGGTTAACTTGTTAATCCAGATCTTGGAAGATTAAACCCGGCAAAGGAGTTTATTGATTTTAAACAGAAAGTCCTTTGTCATGCTCAATAACATATCTTTGATTAACTTTCCGATATAGGAGAGTGGTTACCAAACAGATTAGTCCTTTATTTTTTGGAAGACGATCAAACGAGTTGAGTGCTTAAATTCTTCAGAGAGGCTGCAACAACTTAAGATAGTGGACTCTATCTCAGGATTTATGTGTGTAGGTCATATTGGTTGTAGGCGCAGGGATACTGAGGAAACTAGGTAACTATGGATAGTGTACTTGGTCTCAACTATACGAAGTTGGTAGTGTCTTTGTATAGCAGCTTAATTTTGTGAGTATTCAAAACTGGATTAGGTCCCGCGATTTTTCTGAATTTGCAGGTTCCTCGTTAAGAAAATCTTGTTGTGTGTTTTTACTTTACTTTCCGCATTATAATTTTTTTAAGTTATAATTAAAGTAATTGCACTTGTATATTAATCCAAAACACTTGATCCCTATAGGTTCAGTTTCAAACTAGTAACTATATACCAAGTTTATACCTGGATATTAGATCTGTCAAGGTATCGAACTTATATGTTGATATCGAAAAGATTGTTGTGTGCTTGGTACCCTCGTCATTTCACTTACAGAAAACACAAAATTCAGCTGTTCTTGTCCAAAAATAAAGAATGTCCTCTTCAGTATGGAAGGTGACAAAGCTCCAGGACCAAATGGTCTTCCCCCAAATTTCTTCCAAGAAAACTGGAGTACTATTTGAGAAGATATTGTTTATATGGTTCAACATTTCTTTAACTCTAGTTACATTCTTAAAGAGATGAATTCCACATTCATTTCTCTCATGCACGATGTCTAGGAGTATATAACCAGTAAGAATGGGGAAGCCCCCAATAGTGAAGCAGCAAACTCCTTCCATCACAAATTACACCCCCTTTCCTCTAGTTAATTTATAGGTGATTTTTTGTTTATTTAACCTTCTAAGGTGGTTAATCTTAGCCATATATGTTTGTTTCTCTATTACGTATAAGGCTTAAAACGATGATGTAGAGATATATCACTTTAATAATAAATAATTAATGGCCATAAGCTAATACTTATTATATGTACATGCAAGTTAAATAAAATTATGCTTATAAAATCTCGAACTGACAAAGTCAGGAAATCAGGATAAGTGACCAAACTCTTGTTGCAATCACAAAAATACATATGAAAGTAGATCGACAAAGTCAGCAGAACAAGTGAGGTAACATAAAAACATCCTACACAATTTAAGCCTTTTATATTTTTAAGAATATAAAATGTATGTGATGCACGTGATAATTTTTGTATTTCAAAATATAAAATACTACATATGTCTTGTAATTGTATTTGAATAATCAACATTTAATCATCATTTTTCATAGATGATCACATATAGCTAAAAAAACTAAAGTAAAATGAAAAAATAGAAAGAATGTCTTGTATACTTCTGTTTATTCATAGTTCGTTCGGTTTGGAAAATATGCCATGTGAACAATAAGGAATATGATGTTCATTAAAACAATTAATAGTTTGATCAAGATGCACACACATAAGTGTTTAAGTGATCAATGAAGTCTTATAAGTGCTTAAGAGAGTCATAGCAATGTTAAACCTATTTAGAAAAATAAGTCTTTAAGCATCTACTAACTACAAAATGAATATATATAACAAGCTAAACA
This sequence comes from Papaver atlanticum, assembly GCA_023531105.1. Lineage (NCBI taxonomy): Eukaryota > Viridiplantae > Streptophyta > Magnoliopsida > Ranunculales > Papaveraceae > Papaver > Papaver atlanticum. The sequence goes on along the minus strand of JAJJMB010002020.1, from coordinate 18,807,628 downwards.
TAATAATATGAACTCACTCTAGAAGGAGCTTGGAAGTCGCACTGCCGATTTGAGAACCAGCGACGGAGGCAGGGGTGGCTAAGGCACCAATTTTTGGGCTCATGTGATGGCTTAGTTTGCTTAAAGATTCATCCGCATCATATGTCTGATATTGATTATTATTATAGTATTTGGAACCATTAACAGAAGAATTCAAGGATTTTATAGAACCTCGTCACTGTTTTTACCGCAAGCGACACACTCATGCATATAACTTTTCCTATGGATTTGGTTTTGATAGCAACATTGATGATTACAAACTAGTAATGATATTGGATTATGAAGAAGCTGATTCTCCCCCTTAGTCTCTGCTTTACTCTTTTGTTAGATACTAGAAATAACACATGTCGTAACGGCACTGGTTAAGACTAAAACAATATTACATACAACATGATTTCTAATAAATTGGTAGTAGCTTTAGAAAAAAAATGTATAAAAAATATGAAAACCATCTTATGAATGTTTCTTTGAGGAATCATCTTACAATAATTTTGACAGATTAGATGAGGTGATCAGAGTTTTGAATGTCTAGTGTTTCGATCAATTCAAAATCTAGAATCTCAAATTACAGTACAAAATATCCATGCATTCAACAATTTTTTTTAACATGTTTGTTTTTTGAATCCGCAACCCAACATTATAAACAAACTATGATTACGAATAATAATATATATAAAAGACTGGACAAAAAATTCAGTCCTCAGTCTCAATTAATATTACATCATTAAATAACTAGACTCGTTGAAAACATCCTTATAAACTGAGTTTTAATTGGATCGTATTAAGTAATTTCATTAATATCTTTGTTACACTTTTGGTCAATTTTAGCCAACCAAAAAACCTATATATATATATATATACTAGAATATAACCCGTGCTGTAATGGCACAATTCGAAAATAAGTAATTTCATATTTTCTGATTTTGATTCGAGTTGTTCGTCTGCAGTTATTAAATAACATGACAATTGATTCCAGTATTTTTTCAAATTGTCAAGCGTTTTAACCGAATTTATGTTCACACTAAAATGATCAACCAGGTTTTATACTTTATAATGTTACACGTTTCCTGGTGTCACCGAACTAACATAGTCTATTATTCCTCACCAATACCTGCCACCACCACAAAACCACATGATACCATTTCTTTCTACACCACCACCCTACGACGGAGCCAAGGATTGACTAACCTAGCTCTATCCCCCCTTAAAATTCTAATAACTACATAAATATCTTTAATTTTATCCTATAAATAGTACTTACCCATCTATATTAGGGTTTAGTCCCTCAAACTTTACATGTTTCTTAAAGAAAAAAATAGTCCCCTCAATGTCAATTTATGACTCCGCTATTGCCATCACCACTAATGCCAACCCCTGTAGGTTGTTGATAAGTTCATAATTTATATGATTTTAGTGTCAATTTCATACTTGTTTAGGCTATTATTCTTGCATGTATTCGTATTACTATTTTTGTTTTCTCTTATTTGTCTCTAATAGGTGAATCATCCAAAAAGGAGCTACAAAGTGCTAAAAAGATCTAGTAAGAAGTATTCCAATTATCCAAGTGCCCAAGTCCAAGAGAAGTGGAAGAAGTGCGACGAAAATGAGCAAAACGCTCAAAATAAAGAGACGGGCCAAACACAAAGATTAACTCATTCAAATTCAGGATTTCTCATCACCATCTTGAAGATAATTGAAAGAGGAAAGAAAGCAAAAATAATTAGGTCATTCCGAGTTTGGATGAAGAAGTTGTGGGAAAAACAGGTTTTTATCGAATATCGAAGACAGGTTAGTTTGCAAACCGGTTTGCAAACTATGATTTTGTGGATTAAAGAGTTTGCATACTGGTTTGAAAACTAAAGTTCCTGGACACTTTTCTAAAAATATTATTTGCAAACTATTGAAGGCTAAAATTCACGTTAGGGTCTTTCTTTCGTTATTTATGGTCGGGTTCCTTAACCGACTAGGATACTTGAAGGCCAAGCAATGTAAACCTATTTAAATAGGTATAAGGCCTTCGAAAGAAGATATCATCTCATATTAGAAGATAGGGTTTATTCTACATCAAAAACCTAGGGTTTACCCCTTTAGGGGGAAACCACCATTATTCATCTTCTTTGTAATATGGAAGCTATCTTCTTTGATAGTTATGGAACCTGTTCCTAGGTGTTTTTCAGAAACGCTAGATTGATAGATCAAGATTTTTCTAAGTGATCTTGTGAGGAAGATATAATTAGGTTACGGAACAGTAAACCCTAACTGTTGAGGAGTATCTTCTACGGAGAATTAATGTTCTGCTAGAGGATTTTCAAGAGTATCTTCTAAAGAGAATTGGTATTCTGCTAGAAGATTTACGATAAGAATTCCCAAAGAGTATCGGTGTTCTGCTAGGAGTTCTACAGGTGCATGAATACAACTGAAGCAGCTATTACATTTAGTTTGAATTAGCAGTAGGTAATTGGTGTAACTAACAACTTATAATCAATGTGTGTTCAATCTGGACTAGATCCCCGGTTTTTTCTACAAGATTGTAGTTTTCCTCGTTAACAAAAATCTTTGGTGTCTGTGTTTTTTCTTTTTCACATTATATATATTGTTTTATCTTTATAATTGAAATATCACAGGTTGTGCCTATTTGGACCTAGACAGTATTAACTCAACTGTAGAGAACCTACAAGAATCTTTCTTGTTGAATTTTTATCTTGAAATATTAGATTACAAGATTTGTTCCTGTTGGAATTCAGTTCGCGAACAACTCAGGTATATACTGGGTTTACCTTGTCAAGACAATCTTAAAAACATTTTCATAGCCAAACGTATAGACTGTACAAGGATTGTCCGTATAGGTTCCCGAACGGAAAAGTTGGTGGTGTACTAGTTACCCTCTCATTTTCCTGGGGGATATGTTTCTTGTTTTTAGATTTAGGTTTTTATTTAGGTGGAAGGGTATCATAGTTATTTCATTAGGTTTTTAATTAACTTAAAGGGTAGATCAGTATTTTCGCCCATAAAAAACACCCCTTAGCAGGATTATAAGGATGGGAATAGTAAATCATATCCCCATTTAAAGGAGATATACCCCAATTGTGCGTTCTTTATGAAGAGCTTGTGACTATGAGTCATTGGATGCTGAATTAACACAAACATCTGTATTAACTTTCTCCAACTTTTTTTCCCGAAATCATTTTGTTGCAGCAATGAGTAGATGAAGTTTATCGAGATTTCATTTCAGCATCAGCCTTAGTGCAATTCGAGTTTTGGTAAGTTGTATCGTTATTTCTGCTAAAATGATTTTATGGTTTTCAGAATACGATGGATGTTCATTGGAAATCATGCAGAACAAATCCTGAAATGAGCTTATAGTTTTCAAAGTATTAATGATTCTTCATGTTTTGTGTTTCAATAAGAGGGAATTTTGATGTACAACTTTCAAGCATATTTGGTCACTTTTTATAGGAAGGAAATGCAAAAAGCATGATGTTTCATTGACCAAATAACCTATCAATTACACAACTCTATGTGGGACGATCCTTACTACCAATATTACTAGTTAATTAATGAGAAATATATCAAGTAATTTGTTGCACTTACGACACACATCACACGTCAACGCACAATATCAAAGAGCTTCCACAAAATCCACAACAATACCAAACTAAGCTTAAGATTTTGTGAATAAATACTAAAGAGATAAGAAAAATATGATATAAATACTAAGATATGAAATAAATACTAAGATTTTGTAAAAATGGTGAGAAATTATTAAAAGATACGGAAACACTCATAATGTCGACATACAGAATCCTTATTAAGAAAAAGATTTCTAATTTTCTTAGTAAATACGAAATAAATACTAAGATTTTGTAAAATTGATGACAAATTATTAAAAGATACGGAAACACTCATAACTTCGACATGCAAAATCCTTATTAGGAAAAATGGTTTTTAACTTTCTCAATAGATGTGAATAAATACTAAAGTTTTGTAAAATTGATGATAAATTATTAAAAGATACGCAAATAATCATAATGTCGATGTGCAAAATCCTTATTAAGAAAAAAAGGTCTTTAACTTTCTCAATAATTTTGTTTGTTTGTTTGATGGGTATAAATTTGGTGTCCGCCAAAGTTATTTTCGCCAAAAATGGGAAGAACTCTTTTCATGTTGCTTCTAACAATTATTCGTGTATCACTACTAATTAACTCAGTATTTGCGGTTAATCTACAGAAAGGATTTAGTTTGAAGATGATTCATAGAGACTCCAAAGAATCACCTGTATATCCAAGTGACCATTTAACAATGGAAGAAAGACTTCAAAGACTCTTTGAACAATCTAAATCTCATGCAGACTACATCGAGTCACAAATATTATTCCATAGCAATGCAACACGCTCCATGAATCCTGAATCTACACGTTTGCCTGTAGTTTATGAACCTAGAATGTTTTACGTTACCATGGTTGGTTTAGGTACGTTTCCTGGTAGACGAAAACCATTCATGAATTACTACTTAATGATTGATACAGGTAGTGATCAGACATGGCTTCAATGTGAAGGTTCCACTAAAAATTTCGCTCAAGATATGCCACTTTATCCTTGGAATTTGTCAACTACATATCGTACTGTTCCTTGTAATACGCATCCTCTTTGCAAGGGAGATAAGTGCAATGTTGATGGACAATGCATTTACAGAACAGGCTATTCGGCTGGTGGGATCACATCTGGTGTTGTTGCTGAAGAAAAATTCACTCTCGGATCTAATACTAGTGGATTTGAAAGTATTAAATTGCATATGGGTTGCGGATTCCTCCAAGAGAATTTCAATTTTATCGGCAATAATCATTTATATGGAAAACCTGATCTTATTGCAGGAATACTCGGTTTAGGATCAGGACAGTGGTCTTTTATAAATCAATTAGGTGCCGTGGGACAAGGTAAATTTTCATATTGCTTCGAGACGTTTAACCCGAATATTGAGGGATCTGATACATATCTAAGGTTTGGTACAGATGCGACAATTGGAGGCGTAGGTCAAAAAGTACATACAACTCCTATTTTTGTGCCTAAGTTCCAAACATCATTATATTACTTAAACCTAGAAGATATTAGTGTGGGTAATAAAAGAATAGGATTTCCTAGAGGTATTTTTGAAGTTAACACTCAAGGACAAGGCGGTACTATCATAGATTCTGGTGCTCCAATATCTACGATGTTTAAAGCTCATTTTGATAAAGTTGCAGATTTGGTAAAGGCACATTTTGACAAGCTCGGAATTGAATATGTTGGTCCCCACCAACATTTCGATGTTTGTTTCCGCTTACGGGGAAGATTTGATATTACCAACTATCCTTCTATAACACTTCATTTTCAACAGGCCAACTATGTTATTCCAGATTATAAAGCGAATTTTATAATATTTAATGACATTGTTTGTCTAGGAATTTATCGACATAATACCTATACGAAACCCTTTATTTTAGGAGCAATGCAACAAGCTAATAAAAGGATTTTATATAATATTATGGATCAATCACTCTCGTTTGTTACAGAGTATTGTGAATTAGGTTCATGAATAAAACCATTTCATCTTTAATTTAATAAATTATTCATTTTAATTCTTCAAGTTACAAAAAAAAAGCATGTCTTTGAATCTTTAAAGAACGGGATTTATTAAGAAAGTATATTAATTAGATCCTTAGATATCCATACATCTATTAGGAAAATATTCTAGTAATTTGAAACTTATTATAAATCAACCACTCCACAAATGAGTTGGCCTTAAATATTTCTTTTTAATAACAAAGATATATATTAATTTCAAATATCGATGTCCTCTATTGAGGATTCTAACCATAATGGAAGTTATCAATTCCACGGTATCAAGTAGTTGCGGTTTAAGAATCTTTAGCTACTAGGTTAGCAAGACTATTTGCTTTTCTGACTACATTTCCACTCCTCAAAATTATTCAAAAGATGTAAACAATTTAAAATAACCACATCGATAATCCATTTAACAACTGAGATGTTTTTGTTCAAAGATGCTACTATATTTTTATTATCTCATTCCAGATGCAGGTGAAATATGTTATTAGCTTGAGCCCAGAGAATAGCTTCGAAAGCTCCAATTGCTTCTGCTTTCCCCTCATTCATAACTCTTAATAGTAGTAATCCTTCTACTCCCGTGCAGTCACCTGCATTTGCTCAAACAATTAGTCCAATACCAGCAGAATTAGAATTTATATCAAAAATTGCATCGAAGTTAAATTTAATGAAATGATAAATGGGCTTTTCCCAACGAGAACTTCGATCCATCCTTGTATTAGGAAAATGGTTGCTTTTACTAGCCAAGGATTTCTCACATTTACTCTTGTATATACTTATACGTGTGACTACAGTAGCTGCTTGGATTTTAATGTTTTCAAATATTAATTGCATGTACTCTTCCAAATAAACCACATAGTTATACCTGCAAACTAAATCAGTTTTATTGGATCTCTAAACCACTCAATTAACCAATCAGGTAGGTTAATCTGGCTTATTGAACTGGTAATTAACAAATTTTGAAGGTTCCATATCCTTCTAGCAAAAGTACAATAAATGAGAATATGTTGAAAGGTTCCACTTTCCAAAACAGATTACAGAGGAAATTACTATTAGGAAGAGCATCTACCTGGAATATAAAGACCAAAATTAAACTATACGCAGATTTGACCGTAAACTGGCTATTATGGCTTGGGGTTCATCTTACCCCATCAAATCCTTACATTGGAATCCTAATGTTTATGATTTTGTTAACAACATCATTATCAAAAATCGTATTAAGATAATCCAATTTCCAACTTTTAGTGTTGTTGTCAATAAGTTGACTAACAAACTTCAAGTTAGTAAACGCCATATGGGCACTAGGAAGACTGTTAAGCAATGAAATCCACCTTTCCATATTAGTATTTTGGAGCCATCTCCAATTTCCATACAATAATATTATTCTACAGTCTCTAGACCTTCTCTTATCCCCTTCGAGATCCAAGACCCCCATGTTGGAAAAACACACGTTAAAGGGTTAAGATTAAGAAATACTTATGTTTAAATTTTTTTGACCATAGAGTATCTATTTCTTCAATCATCCTCCAAACAAGCTTAGTGAATAAAGATCCATATGGTAGGAATCTATTAAACCTCAAGCAATTTGGGTTAAGACAGTTTTAGCCGTCGGGTTGAAATGTTTGGATTTCCAAATTGCTAGTTTGTCTTTGAGTTTTCCTGACAAAGGATTAAAGGATTCTTATTTGTTTCTTTACAACAGAAGTGGAACCCCATGAAATTTATATTATAGTATCGTTCTCTTAATTTCTAAAACATTCACAATATCATTTTTAGTCATATTTTTGATTCTAGGGCTAAAAGAAATCCCGAACTTTTCAAAATTTATAAATTAACCTGATAAAGCACTAAACTTACCAATTATGTCATTAAGATTTCTAGCCTCCCTAGTATTATCCTTAAGAAATATCAAATAATCGTTAGCGAAAAAAATATGACTCACAGATGGACTTTCCTTGGAAACTTTAATCTCATGTGAATTTCCATTATGCTTAGCATCAAGTAAACACTTGGATAAATATTCCATGTATAACATGAAGAAGTAAGGGGATAATGGGTCTTCTTGTCTGAGACTCTTTGGGGAGCGAAAACACCACCTGAAGCACCATTGAAAAGAATAAATGTGGTAACTGTAGAGATACATTGCTCAATAATCCTGCAAAAGTCATCATTAATTCTAAGTTGTTTCAAAAAATGAATCACAAAACTCCATTCCACTCCGTCGAAGGCCTTCGACATATCTAATTTAGCAACCATCAGACCATGTTAATATTTATGTTTGTTTATTGTGTCTACTAATTCGGTCATGTTAAGATTTATGTTTGTAATAACTATATTGTCTGATAAGACAGATGATCCTATTAAGCAGAGTTCTAAGCCTATAAGTAATTGTTAGAGCATTTCTCGGTTAAACCCCGCCAAGCGTTGGTGTGTCAAGTTTGGTTGTCATATTTTTGTTTCAGAACTTAAAGTCTTTCTAAAGAACCTGCAGACGTATAGGCATCAACGAACACATCATTCTTTTGTTCTAGGTTTGTAATACAAGTCTTGACTTTTTTTCCATTTTTACCTACATTGCTTTCAAGTCGTTTATATTGAAAACATACCATGTGAAGTTATATATGTGAAACTTTAGTATTAGAGACTTGATCATTTCATTATGATCAAAGTGTCAATGAATAATATACAAGTTGTATCACAACTTTGGTGTATTGAATTACGAAGTATAATGTTTATCTTTTAAACTTCGTAATTGCGACATACACACTATCTCTAACTTTTGTTAGAACATTGCTCGGTTGAAACCGCCAAGCGTTGGTATGTCAAGGTTGGTTGTCATATTTTAGTTTCAAAACTCAAAGTCGCTTGATTAGTGGTAGGTTCAGAAACCTACAATAAATATACTGCAAGTGCACAATGTCTAACTAGTAGACAATGGAAAGTACAGGTCGTTCCCACGAGGAGTGTGAAAATACTACTACTAATTAATATCAAGAATAACTAATCGAATTCAATATTTTCATAAATTTGTGGAATTATGAAATCAAAAGAATAAAATGTAACCAAAGATGTGAAGGTGTTAAGGTTCCGGGAATCCGTTGCAGGTAAATTAATGTATCCAATTACAAAGGGTTTTGATACGAAAGATATTTCATTTAACGATTGTCGACAAGGTTTATCAAAAAGATTGTTTGTCCTCACCTTAAGGTAGAATTCTTAAGCACTAGATATACATGGCATAAATAGTCAAATGAAATTCATAATTCAATTCATTGTGAAGGTTCTATGAGTTCTTCTACTAATCTAACTATGGACTAACTATGGACTATACATGGCATAGAACATGAAAAATATAGCAAGAAGGTAAACATTGAAAGAGAATCACAAACATTATCATTAAGTTCAATTGGTAGAGACCCTGTTCAAGAACACAAAATAAATCAACCTACAAGTTCATCCTTTCACCCTAATATGGATTAGCTAGACATGGCTTTCTTCAAAAACCAAAAATCAATCAAAATAAATCCCCAGCTAATAGCAAACGAAAATGGGAAAAGGAAAACTAAATCCTATTCTCTGTTCGGCTCTCTAGCCGCCTCCTCCCTTTCTGATCTTCTGTTTGTAACTATATGTAGTTGCTGCGAATAGTCTGGCCAAAACCCAGCAGAATTGCCTAGGCCCAGTCCAAACTTCCACTGAGGACAACCCCAACATCAGTTTCATTGTCCCACTCAGGCACTTTCAACACAAACTTCTAGCCATCGCTGATTACAGTCTTACTTTCCTGTCTCGAGTCTTTTCCTCCACCGGCCACAACTATTAATCCTTGGCTTATAATACTCGTCCCACTGGTTGCACAAGCTCGGGCAATATTCCCAAGAACCAGACTGACGGACCAAAACTTCACTGCTCGAACCACACCTTCTTGAATCCATTAGTACATACCAAAACAGACCTGCATCACTTCCTAAACTGACAGCGCCAGCTTTCCCTTCTTTGCAAAATCTGACCATGTTATGTGCATGTACCTAGCCATCTAGGGATATATTAGTTTGGTTAGTACGGTTATTGTATGGATTAGTTCCTAGATTATTGGAAGCAATTATTCTCTGTAAAATAAATACTTGGTGAATCTTTGTAAAAGGGATCAGTGAAATATATTGTGTTTGAGAGTTATTCTCTTTTGGGGATTGTTTTCCTATAAACAGGGGTTGTTTTCCTTACAAACAATTATCTTAATCATCTACTTTCGATATTGAACGTTATGATTCTATGGAGAACATACCATTTGGTATCAGGAGCCGCAACGATCAATGGGAGGAACAAGACCGAAAAATGTCCAATGAAGCTTTTCATCAAGAATTATTGAGACTGGGTGAAGAAATGAGAGATGCTTTTAAGGATTTCAAACAAGCTTATTTAGAATCTCTTAAATTTTTTGATAGTGTTATACAAAAATCACCAACAAAAAGAGTTTTCTATTTGTGTGAGTTCTTTGTATATTTGAAGAAGAAATGGAGATCACAAGAACCAGAATTAGAGGTTTGCCAACCTTCAACATTTCTGATTTCTTCGACATATTTGAATTACCAACAAAAAATGAACTTTTCAGTTTCAAGGTTCCAACATTCCAAGCGTCTCTAGGCTATGAAACTCCATCTACTATAACCATATTTGATCGGATTCATTTGCGATTTGATGGCGTAGTTCTGAATTTGAGTGAAAGATATATGGGTCGATTTCGAGGCCGTATTAAATTTTCTTCTTCTATGATCAAGGTTGATTTCTTTAGTACAAATATATTACTCATTTCCATAATCGAAGACAAGATTAAGGTTAAATTTCTGATCGGGAGAAAGCAAATCTAACTAATCGTAATTATCTCTAAGTTATTACTAGTACTTATTATGTACTTTGATTTTAGTTTTCTGGTTGTCTTTTTATATGTAATAATTAGTTGCAGTTACAAGTCCTAATATCTTGGAAGTGGCATGGCAAACAACTACAACTACTGCATACATCTTGCTTGGAATTCCTGATGATTACTAGAGTACCACAACTTTTTGGAAGAAAAATCCTAGTAACTACCGTTATGTCAAGAACAGAGTTTGTTCTACAACCTTGAGGACAAGGTTACTTTGAAGAGGGTGGGAATGTTATGTGCTTAGTTTGTATTTATTTATGGATATATTAGGTTGGTTAGTACGGTTGCTTATGAATTAGTTCATAGATTATAGGAAATAGTTAGGCCGACCGAGCGAAACGAGGGAGGACTCTATATATGGTGACTTTGTGTCAATGTGAAGCATGGATTTTTTTTCTTCTTCAATTTGACATAAAAAGATTGGATTTGGGTGGTTTGGTGTCGTACCCTGGAAATTTCCAAATTGTCCCTCCCTTTTAGTCCAATTACTATAACTCTTTATGTATCCTACTTTTTCAGGGGTATAATTGGTAACCAAACTTTAATATAACATATCTAAAAATCCGTGCCTTGGAATTTTACAAATTTTATCTTGTTGGAAAGGTCATAAAAAAATCTACGCAATGAGTATAAACAACAATATAAAGTTTAGAGTTTTTACGAAAAATTCGGAGAAGTTTATCATTTTAAACACAATTTTCGAAAATTAAATGTATATCCATTATGTAAACCACCACAAAAGATACATAATACTTTATTTAGCCATATAGCCATATTTTAGTTATGCATCAACTTATTTCCATTGCAACTAATAAAATGATGTACTCCCTCCGTCTTAAGAAAAGTGATACTTTCACTTTATGCACAATTTTCGATAATTGAATGCATAACCAAACGGGATACCACCACAAATGATGCATTACACATTATGCAGCAATATTTTGGTTTATGCATCGGGTAATTTTCTGTGTCAGAAAAAGTAACACTTTCCCATTGTGTCAGGAAAAATGATATTTTCGCGTCGATTTCTTCGGTCGGCCGGTTCCACCGTGGCAGCAGTCATCTAGTTATTCGCTGTAATATAAATATTCTGTGAATCTATTGTAAAAGATCATGTGTGAAATATATTTGCTTTTAGAAAAGTTTTCTCTTGGGGTTTGTTTTCTTATAAACAGGGTTGGTTTCCCTTACAAACCAAATCAACTGTGCTACTTGTTATGGTTCTTGTTAAGAGCATAACAGACCACCAGTTGTACAGGCGCACAAAACATGAAACCCATATGACTAAATCACCATTCATGCCTCGTTAAATTCAATCACAGCAACCCCGAGTCCAGAACTACTTCAATCATTTTTTCGACTCCAGCATAACTAGTCGCAGCAACAAACTCTTCAGCCAAATCCCCATTTCCGTGCAAACTCAGGCCACATCACTGACTCATCTTCTCAAGATCTTCTAAGCTCCTTCCTCCACCTGTTTGTTAACTGTCGAGAATATGAATTCACAGACTCATCAAAGTTGCTGTCTCAAGGACTTCAGCTAAGCCCAAAATCCATTGTTGTCGATCACCGTTCAGTTAACCCATCTCTGCCATCGTTCTCGGAGACAACCCATCTTCATATTCTCCATTCCAGGCTCGTTTTCAACTGCCAAACTCGTTCTCAAGTCCGGCCAAGCACCACTTTCAACTCCCTGAACTTTGCTTTGCTGCCAACAGCAGGACCAAGCTTTGCCTTCTTCTCAATGCCCATTTAAACACGTACATCACCACCAATTCAGCCAAGATATGTACCACCTCTAACCAATATCGGCCAGACCACCAGTTATTTCCTTGTTGCAACTCCAACTTAATCTCCCTGTAATCTTGAATGCATTGAGGTACCAGAAACCAATCACCTCTGGCACCAATACTTCGACATCTCGATGAAATCTCCAGGTGTATCTCTGATGCCAGCAAACCCTTTTCTGATTCTCGATACTTTCTAATGATTGATAAAGAATGAGTTGTGAAGCTAGAAACACACCACAGTTTGTGGTTAAGATACGAACAGTTCTCCACTATCTTTTAGCTCCAGATGGGCCTGGCTCATTTGGACAATCCAAGACCATTCTTTGCTTTGCTTTGCTCCACGGCTATGAAATGTTATAGTGATGCGGCAACTGGATTTGTTAACTTGGCCGTCACAATACATTAAGTAGTCTGACTAGGTGCCATGAGTCACTAACACCATTTAAAATTATTAATTAGCCGTTTATATTATCGAAAATCAGATTCGTTTGTGTTTCGTGTAAACGGGCCAAAATAGCATTATTAGTGAAAATATCGAGTCTTAGCTAATATAAATATGGGTATAAAATGTAGCACTTACGTGCTTATCAATTAGATTACTACAGTCAACTTCGTTAGGTCAGACTAGGAAGTCTAGAAATATTGAGACATATAAGTATTACTCCGAAGAACCTGAAGAATATGAAGACGTATCGACATCAACAAAGAAATTATCCTTCTACTTGAGGTTAGTAATACAAGACTTGACTTGTTTATATTTCTATCTACGTTACTTTCAAGTCGTTTAGATTAAAAACATAACATGAGAAGTTATATATATATAACTCTGGTCGTATAGACTTGATCACATTATTATGATCAAAGTGTCGAGGAAGAATATACAAGTTGTTTCACAATTATGCATATTGAATTACGAAGTATAACGCCTATCTTTTGAACTTCGTAATTGCGACATAGACATAATCTTTGTAACTTGTTACTAGATTGTATAATCAACTTAGGATTGATTTCATGCGCATAGGAAAATATAATTGATTACATGAGTTTAAGGAAGTATACATACAGAACTTGTTTCGTAGTTGAAAGAAATCAATTGGATTGGTGGTCTGTTTCCCATTGGGGATCTATAACAGTACTGATCCCTATTGGGGATCTCTAGCATATTCGATCCCTACCTATTGTAGATCTATATTAGGACTGATTCTCATGGCAAAACTATCTTCCGATGTCATGCATACCTTTAGGGTTTGCGTGATTTTGGAAATTGAGTTTGGAAAATAGGAAAGTTCAAGATGTCAACATTATGAGTAATGTCTTTTGTTTTTCAAATATGTTAGAACATTGCTCAGTTGAACCCACCATCCGTTTGTATGTCAAGGTTGGTTTTCATATTTTTGTATAAAAACACAAAGACACTTGATCAGATTACTAGAGTAAACTTCGTTACGTTAGATTATAAAGTCTGGAAATGTTGAGATATACAAGTATTACTCTGAAGAACATGAAGAATCCGAAGATGCACTACAAAAAAAAATTGATCAGAGGCTACTTGACCAACGGTAGCGGCTTATTCCCATCTTTAGTTGCCAAACACTTTTTGCAATTAATATTAGTTGTGGAAAAAGGGGTTGTGCTCTTATCTTTAAGGCAACAAGTGCGCAATGGTTAGTTGGTAGCCACGTCAAAAGCTACTAGTTTGGGTAGTTGACAAACAGTCGTCACCTAATACGTAAATTCACTAATTTGTGCAGTTATCAAGTTATTAGAGAAAACATTAAAGCAACTATAATATTTTAGTGGATTAACAATGTTTGAATTTAGAGGTTTATCAAGTGGCCAACAACATAAAACCACTTGCCTTTGTAGTAGTTGTTTTATTTTCCTAATCGTTTAAGCCATTAATTTTTTGTCTAGTTGTTCAATAATTTACAGACATGGGACTAGAACATATATGTACAACGATTGTTTTAGAGCTTTTCTAATGGTATTGTGGTCAGCTTCACACATGGCATTATGGGAAGACATCCTTTAACTCGTATTGCAACTAATTTTCCTACATGTAAGGGGAAAATAAAATCACTCTCTAGCCCACCTATGTTTTTACCTATGCTTTGCACAGTTGTCTTGATATTTTGTTTTTTTCAATAGATTCAAAGATTTGATTCGAAATTTATGAAAAGAAAAAATAACAAAAAATTATTTTTCCGCACGTGGAAATTCCATTATTCTAGAGGGAGAACAAATTTGACAACCAGAATACTCTCCAAAACTAGGTCAAGAGTTATCCTTGTTTGCCTATTGTTGAGGGGTGAATTTGATTTTGGTTCTACAAGTCCTAGCCACAACACACCCAATTCCCTAAGAGAAGAGAGAGAAAGAGAGAGAGAAAAAGATCCCTTCTATTGTACTACATGCCTCCTTATATAGACTTTTCAAAAGCCCATTCTTTTATGATATCATGTCACATGTCCTAAACCTCTTTAATTACTACTAATGTCATTCATTCTCTAATACAACCTCCTTATTTCCTATTAATTTCCCCATTGTCCTTTCTATCTTATGGATACTTTCTTAGTGGACTTGGGCTTTAGTCCCCATGTTTCATGTTGGGTTTGCCTCCTTTTTGAGGGCACACTAGCCCGGCTAAGGGGTAATATTTTTCATGTATCAACATTAGTCCCCTGACTATTGGGTTAATTGTCAAATAACCCGATAGTCATATTACATTCCATTCTAGCCCCCCTTGTACCCCCAATCCGCATGTTTGAGGAATTTATGAGATAGTTTTTGCAAGAAATTTTCATCATGCACGCGGGTGTTTGGATATGCATTTTCCAAGAATTTTGCATGAAATGACTGAAGATTTCCTTAGACCTTTGGATTGTATTACCAGCACAATTTGAGGGTCTCGGTGTGAGTGTGATGAAGAATGGCATAGACTTTTCTTAGCCCCACTCTTTTCTTTTCTCTAACTGTTCCGCGTGGTTGGGGATGTCTTTAGCTTGTATCCACGTCTTACCTTCAGAACGAACTGGCGCGCCCGTTGGTGTTGAGAGAGGAAGTGAGTATGCTATGGACTCTCAGACTGATTCGTCAAAACAAAACACGTAAGGAAAATGATGAATATGAAGACACTCTTTCATTCACGCGTGGGATGCAAACTAAATGCGATTATACAGGATATCCACAACTTGGTAGCGCGTATCATGCCTCGATAAGGGGGATGGGGCGTGTGGTTAAACGCGCCTACTCCCCCTTCATTTTTGTAAAGGATGGCTAGGGCGTGTGGTTAAACGCGCCTACTCCCCCTTCATTTTTGTAGAGGATGGGATAGGGCGTGCCTATTCCCCTCTTCTTTCTTTGCGCGACAAGCGTTTTGGATAAGTATTTTTCGAGAATTCTTGCGCGAAATAACTGAACGTTTTCTTGGACCTTTGGATCGTATTGCTTAGCACAGTTTGAGAGACTCAGGGCAGAGTGGTGAAGACGAGGTGTAGTCTTTACTTAGCCCCGCTCTTTTATTTTCTCTAACCGTTCCGCGTGGTTAGGAGTGTTTAGAGGGGGGTAAATAATGGAGGTGCGTCTTCTTCGTAATTATGTCTGGGGTAGGATAAACGCGCCTTCAAGGTGAGGGGTGAACCCCTTGTAATGAGGTACGTCCATATGCTTCGCCCCTCCTTTCGCTTTCCTTTTCCAAGGTAGGCAAACACGTTCCCCTCTTTTCTGTAGCCGATCGGATGTGCGGAGCAACACGTCGCCTTTTTTGCATACCCGTGGCCGATCGGATGAGCATATCAACCCGTCGCCTCTTTGTATATCTGTGGCTAATCGGATGAGCATATCAACCCGGCATCTCTTTGTATATCTTTGGCCGATCGGATGCGTGGAGCAACCCATCACCTTTTTGTATCTGTTGCCGATCGGATGAGCATATCAACCCGTCGCCTTTTTGTATATCTGTGGCCGATCGGATGAGCATATCAACCCGTCG